>PISX010007843.1:0-86187 GCA_004024625.1 Mellivora capensis
GATAAGTAAGAATGAGGAATTATAATTTTAGGGAGACTCTCTTGAAGGCAGCTAAGACAAAGAAGCTCCTTACTTACAGAGGAAAGCCCATCAGAATAACGTCAGATCTGTCCACAGAAACCTGTCAAGCCAGAAAGGGCTGGCAAGATATATTCAGGGCACTAAATGAGAAGAACATGCAGCCAAGAATACTTTATCCAGCAAGACTGACATTCAAAATGGATGGAGAGATAAAGAGTTTCCAAGACCGGCAAGGCTCTAAAGAGTATGCGACCACCAAGCTGACACTGCAGGAAATATTAAGGGGGGTTCTATAAAAGAGGACAAATCCTAAGAATATCATTGTAGAGAAATATAGAGACAATCTACAGAAAGACTTCAAAGGTAACACGATGTCAATAAAAACATATCTATCAATAATCACTCTCAATGTAAATGGCCTAAATGCACCCATAAAATGACACAGGGTTGCAGATTGGATAAAACGACAGGACCCATCCATATGTTGTCTACAAGAGACCCATTTCAAACCTAAGGATACACCCAGACTGAAAGTGAAGGGATGGAGAAGCATCTTTCATGCCAATGGGCCTCAAAAGAAGGCTGGGGTAGTGTTTCTCATATCAGATAAATTAGATTTTAAACTAAAGACTGTAGTCAGAGATACAGAAGGACACTACATCATTCTTTTTCTTTCTTTTTTTTTTTTTAAAGATTTTATTTATCTTACAGACAGAGATCACAAGTAGGCAGAGAGGCAGGCAGAGAGAGAGGGGGAAGCAGGCTCCCTGCTGAACAGAGAGCCCGATGTGAGGCTCGATCCCAGGACTCTGGGATCATGACCTGAGCAGAAGGCAGAGGCTTTAACCCACTGAGCCACCCAGGCACCCCGACACTACATCATTCTTAAAGGGACTATCCACCAAGATGATCTAACAATTGTAAATATCTATGCCCCCAACATGGGAGCAGCTAATTACATAAGAAAACTATTAATCAAGATAGAGTCATATTGATATGAATACATTAATAGTAGGAGATCTTAACACGCCTCTCTCAGTAACAGACAATCATCCAAGCAGAAAATCATGGTACATAAAGAAACAAGAGCACTGAATGACACATTGGACCAAATGGACCTCATAGATATATACAGAACATTCCACCCTAAACAACAGAATATTCATTCTTCTCAAGCGCACATGGAACCTTTTCAGAATAGACCACATAATGGGTCACAAATCAGGACTCAACCGATACCAAAAGACTGAGATTATTCCCTGCATATTCTCAGATCACAATGCTTTGAAACGGGAGCTCAATCACAAGGAAAAGTTTGGAAGGAACTCAAACACCTGGAAGCTAAAGACCACCTTGCTTAAGAATGCTTGGATCAACCAGGAGATCAAAGAAGAACTTAAACAATTCATGGAAACCAATGAGAATGAAGACACTTCGGTCCAAAACCTATGAGATACAACAAAGGTGGTCCTAAGGGGGAAATACATAGCCATCCAAGCCTCCCTCAAAAAAATGGAAAAATCCAGAACACAACAGCTGTCTCTACACCTTAAAGAACTGAAGAATCAACAACAAATTAAACCAACTCCACACACAAGAAGGGAAATAATCAAGATTAGAGCAGAGATCAATGAGGTAGAAACTAGAAATACAATGGAACGTATCAATGAAACTAGAAGCTGGTTTTTTGAAAGAATCAATAAGATCGATAAACTATTGGCCACACTAATCCAAATAAAAGAGAGAAAGCTCAAATTAATAAAACTGTGAATGGAAAGGGAGAGATCACAACTAACACCAAGGAAGTAGAAACAATCATCAGAAGTTATTATCAACAGTTATATGCCAATAAGCTAAGCAATCTAGATGAAATGGATGTATTCCTGGAAAACTATAAACTCCCAAAATTGAACCAGGAAAAAATTGACAAGCTGAACAGACCGATATCTAGTAACGAGATTGAAGCAGTGATCAAAAACCTCCCAAAAAACAAGAGCCCAGGACCTGACGGATTCCCTGGGGAATTCTACCAAACTTTCAAAGAAGAAATAACACCTATTCTCCTGAAGCTGTTTCAAAAAACTGAAGCAGAAGGAAAACTTCCAGACTTTTTTTATGAAGCCAACATTACCCTGATCCCCAAACCAGGCAAAGACCACACCAAAAAGAAGAAATTCAGACCAATATCCCTGATGAATATGGATGCTAAGATTCTCAACAAGATCCTAGCAAACAGGATCCAACAGCACATTAAAAAGATTATCCACCATGACCAGGTGGGATTCATCCCTGGGTTACAAGGATGGTTCAACATTCGCAAATCAATCAATGTGATAGAACAAATCAATAAGAGAAGGGAGAAGAACCACATGGTCCTCTCAATTGATGCAGAAAAAACATTTGACAAAATCCAGCATCTGTTCCTGATTAAAATGCTTCAAAGTATAGGGATAGAGGGAACATTCCTGAACTTCATAAAATCTATCTATGAAAGAACCACAGCAAATATCATCCTCAATGGGAAAAAGCTTACAGCCTTCCCGTTGAGATCAGGAACACGACAAGGATGCCCACTCTCACCACTCTTGTTCAACATAGTATTAGATGTCCTAGCAAAAGCAATCAGACAACAAAGGGAAATAAAAGGTATCCAAATAGGCAATGAAAAAGACAAACTCTCTCTCTTCCCAGATGACATGATACTTTATATGGAAAACCCAAGACTCCACCCCCAAACTACTAGAACTCATGTAGTAATTCAGTAACATGGCAGGATACAAAGTCAATGTACAGAAATCAGTGGCTTTCTTATACACTAACAATGAAAATACAGAAAGGGAAATTAGAGAATTGATTCCATTTACTATAGCACCAAGAACCATAAGATTCCTGGGAATAAATCTAACCAAAGAGGTAAAGGATCTGTACTCGAGGAACTACAGAACACTCATGAAAGAAATTGAAGAAGACACAAAAAGATGGAAGACCATCCCATGCTCTTGGATCGGAAGAATAAACATTGTTAAAATGTCTATACTGCCTAGAGCAATCTATACTTTTAATGCCATCCTATCAAAATTCCACCAGTATTTTTCAAAGAGCTGGAGCAAATAATCCTAAAATTTGTGTGGAATCAGAAGAGACCCTGAATCTCTAAGGAAATGTTGAAAAACAAAAATAAAATTGGCAGCATCACGTTACCTGATTTCAAGCTTTACTACAAAGCTGTGATCACCAAGACAGCATGGTACTGGCATAAAAACAGACACATAGACCAGTGGAACAGAGTAGAGAGCCCAGATATGAACCCTCAACTCTATGGTCAAATAATCTTCAACAAAGCAGGAAAAAATATACAGTGGAAAAAAGACAGTCTCTTCAATAAATGGTGCTGGGAAAATTGGACAGCTATATGTAGAAGAATGAAACTTGACCATTCTCTTACACCATACACAAAGATAAACTCATTTCCAATTTTAACAAAATTTATCTTGACTGATATATTCTGGTATTATACAAATATTATAGATGATCCTTTGAGACATCATGCTTATTTAATTTAATCTTCTATTCCTTATTATTTCAAGATATTTTCATTTAATTTTTTTAAGATTTATTTATTTATTTGACAGACAGACATCACAAGTAGGCAGAGAGGCAGGCAGAGAGAGAGAGAAGGAAGCAGACTCCCTGCTGAGCAGAGAGCCCGATGTGAGGCTCGATCCCAGGACCTCGAGATCATGACCTGAGCTGAAGGCACCCCACTTCAAGATATTTAAAATGGTGATTTTAACAGGACAAAGAAACATTTTCAATTGAGAAATAAATAAAAGGAAGCAAAACATTGCCCACTGTACCCTAAAGGGATGCGCAAAGAAAGACTATCAAAATTCAATGGGATAGCATTTCTTATTCAAGAGGCTTCCTGCATTAAAAAAAAATTAGTGGGGTGCCTGGGTGGCTCAGTGGGTTAAGCCTCTGCCTTCAGCTCAGGTCATGATCTCAGGGTCCTGGGATTGAGCCCAGCATCGGGCTCTCTGCTCGGTGGGGAGTCTGCTCCCCCACCATCCACCTGCTTCTGCCTACTTATGATTTCTCTCTCTGTCAAGTAAATAAATAAAATCTTTAAAAAATAAAATATTTTTAGAAATAAAATAAAATTAGTCATAAAATTACATGTATCTTTAAAAAAAGATTATATATATATATATATATATACACACACACACATATATATATATATTTATTTATTGTGAGCTTACTCCAAAGAGTATCCCTATACAGAAACACCAGCAGCACAAATCCATACCCACTCTACAACCACACCCATCTATCTCTTACCTTGAACACAAGAGTATGGAAGACAGGGATCTCCAGAAGGACACCCCTTCCGGTTAACCTCACAGAGCTCATTAGCAGGGCAAGGATTTGGGTTACAGGGATGAGTGACCTCTTCTACAATGTTACCCAAAGCACTTGGCCCTGAAAAACCAAACACAGATCAGTTTAACCAACCCAAAAAGGTAACAGAGGTCTGTAAATTATCTGAATTAATTATGGCTAGAATAAACGGAGAGCTCATGAGCAGAAAGCAAGGCCTGATTCCAGGAAACTATTAAAACATACAGATTCTCTAATAATTTTGAATTTAGAATAAACATATATACATTTATTCACCTGTTTATTTACTGGGTACTTATGATACGCTGGAAAAAGTTCTGAGCACTGGAGATACAGTAGTGAACAAAACTGACAAATCCCTAATGTAGAATTTATATTCTATTTGGGAAAGAGACAATAAACAGACTGGGGATATGTGTGTGCCTGTGTGTCTCTGTGTGTAAAAATAAAAAAGTAATAAGTAGTATAAAGGAATGGAAAGTGATAAGTATACATTGGGTAGAGTGGTCAAATAGGTGCTTATGCCTAAAAGGAATAACTTGGCACATTTTACAATATACGACAATAATTCACTATGGTAAGATGGATCCCGTACCATGATTATATTTGTCACCTTATAAAATAATGACCATGGAAGAGTCTCACTTTATATTAAGCATATATGATATTTAAAGAGAGTACTAAAATTCAAACAAAAACATTTTTTTAACTTTTTTCCTTCTACACATATATTTCACTGCTTTAATAGAGTCTAGGCTTGTGAATACATTAGCTTTGCTTGCTTGATTTTAGGCCAGACTCGTACTGTAGGGTTAAGAAAGGTGTAAGAGTTCTTAGAGTTCATCTTGTCTAGCCTTTCTGCGGCAGAAAGAGGTGATCTGTCCAAAGTCACAGAGGTCTATACTCTAGTCTAATGCTCTTTTTTTTGTTGTTGTTATACTGATCATAAAGGCTGAGGGACAAGTTTGTTGGCCTTAAGAAAATGTGGCTGATATTACTAGCTGCACATCTAGCATCCACTCTTCTCTTTCTTCTTACTAATAATAGTGTGACAATGGGTCCATAGCTAAAATGATCATCTTTCTCAGTTTCCCTTAGGGTGGGATTTCTAGGGTGGTTTTCCCTTACACTAGGATATGGTGGCTAGACTTCTAGGGGCCATGTCATGACAATAAAGTACCTGAAGTAACCCTGATGATGAAAGCGAAACACCAAGGAGAATGCAGAAAGCAAAAAGAGGCTGGAGTCTGGACGGTGGAACCACTCTAACAGCCCAGGACTATTTATTTCTGGGCTTCCCTTTATGTTTACTTATTGTTCTGTTTATTTGCAGTAGAACTTAGTCATCATTGGGGCGCCTGGATGGCTCAGTGGGTTAGGCCTCTGCCCTTGACTCAGGTCATGATCTCAGGGTCCTGGGATCGAGCCCCGCATCGGGCTCTCTGCTCAGCGGGGAGCCTGCTTCCCTCTCTCTCTGCCTGCCTCTCTGCCTACTTGTGATCTCTCTCTGTCAAGTGTATAGATAAAATCTTAAAAAAAAAAAAAGAAGGAATTAAAAAAAAAAAACGAACTTAGTCATCATATGCAACACAGGAGAACAAAGCAAGCAGGAGCTGAATTCAAGGTCTGCCTTTCCAGCCAGCCTGGGGCACTAACGCCCTCTGGCGACATCCTAGACACTTGCACTACTGCTACTACAATACATGGTGTGTATGAGTTCTCATTATCCCTCTGGTTTCCACCACGCAAGGTCACCTTCTGCTGAGAAACTCAGCTCCAGGATCCCTCAATGAGATACCAACTTACTCTTCTAGCTCTTGGCCTAGCTCTTAGCAGGAGTATTTTGGCAGAGGCAAAAGTTCCATTTTCATATACTAACTCAGACCGTCATTCCTTACTCCCTATTTGGTAGATCTGCTAAACCAATGCCTGGCTCAGGTCCACTAATGTTCTAATTACAAAAAGCTGAAGATTCCATGGAGGGAAATTCCACTTCCTGGTCAAATCAAGGCAAGGGGACAGCAATGATATGGAGCTATTATCTATGACGCTTGCCCCAGATTCACTGCTTACAATTCCTGATTGACAATAGTTCATCATTTCCTCAGACTGATAAGATAGTCACTTGGGCTTATATGTTTTAAGATGACAATTCTTTCCAGGGCCAAAAAGGCCAAGCAAATAAGATAAGAGTCTGCAACTGAGATAGAATCATTAAACCACACATTCGCAACAGATAGATGTTCATCCAAAGCAAACATGAAGGGCAGAGATAGAAGGCAGAAATACTTGAAATCTTAAAAAACAAAGTACTTACTGAGGTATGTATCCAAAGGTATACAGTTCTCTAGGTCATCTGTAGGTGACAGAAGCTCACAAATACTTTCAGCTGTGTGGTCTTCAGGGAATTTGTTCTGGTCCCCACATTTCTTCAGAATCTCCACACAGTCTGACCTTAAGAAAAAAAATACACACAAATTTAGGGTTCAAGGAACCTCCTCATGTTGTCTAGTCAGTATGAATCCTGTTTCTGAAGCCTTCCAGAAGATGAGTTTTCATAACAATATTTTACAATTGTCAGAGTAATGGCAAAAAAACCCCAGGAGTCATAGACTACCTCAGGTTGCAGAGTAATAAGTAATGTATTACACTAGCAAAGTACTCCTTTCTCTTACCTGAGATCAAAGGCCTTACTCAAATTTTATGCTCATACTGTTACTACCATCAGTGTGGCTTGTCCTGGTCTTTGAAAGGAAATTAAACTAGACTAGTCTGATCTGCTCTTTGCAAAATCATACATCTTTTCTTTCAGGATATTAAAGTTACTTGCTTCTTACTCCCTACCTCCCCTTCTCTTTTAAATTATCTTTTTTTCTTAAAGATTTTATTTATTTGACAGAGAGACACAGTGAGAGAGGGAACACAAGCAGAGGGAGTGAGAGAGGGAGAAGCAGGCTTCCCACTGAGCAGGGAGCCCAGGGCTCCATGTGGGGCTCAATCCCAGGACCCGGGGATCATGACCTGAGCTGAAGGCAGACACTTAACGACTGAGCCACCCAGGCACCCCTTTAAATATCTTTTTGTTATCAATGTTAAGGTGATTGGTCCATAACACCCAGAAAGTACACTACCTTAAAATTTCTTAGCCTTAAAAGGGATTTGACTCCTTTTCTATAAGTTCTTATGCTAAGAGTCAATAAATTTCCTGCTGGTTGCCTCTCGTCACCCAAGTTACCCCCCCATCTTTCCCCTTATTCAAGTCATTGCCAAGTCATGCCACAGAATATATCTGGACCCTGTTTAAGGTTGAAATGATCTGCAATCAGTCATCAAGTGCCCAGCGACACCAAGACACACACCAACAGCTTAGGGGCTGGATAGTAACTTGGTTTTTAGAAAAGCTTTTTGGAAAAATAGATGTTGAAGATCAGCTTTCACCCCGGATAGCAGCTTTCATCTTTATTTTATCCTAGATCTCCTAACCAAACCATTCACAAAATGCTCACTAGAAATAGGCCCTAATGACTATATTTACTAACTCCCTCACTCATTAAATAGTATGGAACACCTACTGTGTGTCAGAATTTTGCTAATCCCTGAAGAAGAGAAAAAGAGAAAAGAGGAGACAAGAAAAAGAAGTCATAAAGAATAAACTCAAGGAGAGAAAAGTCTAACAGAATATAATTACACAAATTAAAATATAAAAATAGAATTATTGAAGGCACTTGACAAATATTTCTGAAACTAAATTCCATAAGAGAAGTTCAGATGAAGGTCTACAGAAGTTTGTAGGAAGGATAAATTACTATTAGCTGGAGAGAGCTGGGAAGATTCCATGGGAATGACTGGCATTTGAGAGAGGCTAAGAAAGACAGGAGTGGGCAAGTGGAGATGGAAGAGTATTTCAAGCAGAGAAGGAAAAAGTGAGAAAGCATTTGACATGTGGGGAGGATGGGGAAAGGGAAGTGGTGGGAGAGAAAACTCTAAAGATAGGCTACGGTTCAGACCATCATCTGAAACAAGACTGGAGAGTCATTACGAGGGAAGAAACTTACTTGCAAATAATACTTCCCCGGGATTTACTATGACAAGGTTTAATCTGCAGTGAACAAGCGACTGCTTTCCACATTTCTGGCTGGCACTTCTTAATGTCAAGAACAGGTATGTTGATAAATGGCATCTTTATGCTTCCTTTCTCCCAGAGCTTCATGTCATTCATGGCTCCTTGATCTGACTGAGCATTACAACTCCTGAAAAGTTCTGTTGGCCTGAAAAGAAAAACATCCAGAAAAAATCAAGAGGAAATTATTTTCTAGAGAGAAGTAATAGTTAAGATCCTGACATATATACAAAATACAGTAGGAAAATCTGATTTTCTTAAAGAAAGTACATATAACGCATCAAAGGATATCAGCTTTGAATGTATGGGGGCTATTTTTTTTTTAAAGATTTTTAAAATTTATTTGACAGACAGAGATCACAAGTAGGCAGAGAGAGAGAGAGAGAGAGAGGAGGAAGCAGGCTCCCTGCTGAGCAGAGAGCCCGAAGCGGGGCTCAATCCCAGGACACCTAGACCACGACCTGAGCCGAAAGCAGAGGCTTTAACCCACTGAGCCACCAAGGCACCCCATATGGGGGTTATTTTGATGTCATCTTTGGTGAAAGACCCTTGAAAGTTTTTTTGCCCATTATTAAAAAATCACGTTTTGTTTTTTTAAAAAAGATTTTATGTTAAAGATTTTACTTATTTATTTTAAAGATTTATTTATTTAAAGATCTATTTATATAGATTTTATTTTTTAAAGATTTATTTATTTATTTTATTTATTTATTTAAAGATTTAAAGATTTATTTTATTTTTATTAAAGATTTTATTTATTTATTTATTTATTTAGCCACCTCTGGGTGGCTCAGTTGGTTGAGCAACTGCTTTCGGCTCAGGTCATGATCCTGGAGTCCCAGGGTTGAGTCCCACATTGGGCTACCTGCTCAGCAGGGAGTCTGTTTCTCCTGCTGACCTCTCTCCTCTCAAGCTCTCTCTCATTTCTCTCATTTCTCTCTCTCTCTCTCTCTCAAATAGATAAATAAATAATAGATAAATAAAATCCATAAAGAAAAGATTTTATTTATTTATCTGACAAGAAAAAGAGAGATCACAAGCAGGGGAAATAGCAGGCAGAGGGAGAGGGAGAAGCAGGCTCCCTGCTTAGCAAAGAGCCCGATGTGGGGCTTGATTCCAGGACTCTGGGATCATGACCTGAGCCAAAGGCAGATGCTTAACCAACTAGGCCACCCAAGCGCCCCAAGGGTTGTTTGATATTTTTATTGTGAGTATGGGAGTTATTTATATATTTTGGTTACAAGCCCTCTGTCAAATGTATGTGTGACTGTAAGTGTGCACATGTGATACACTGAATATTTTCTCTCAAACTGTGGCCTGCCTTTTCAAATCTTAAATGGTGTCTTTTGATGAATAAGTGTTTACTGTTGAACCCTAACTCATTAATGTTTTCTTTTATAATTAGCGCATTTCTGTCTCCTGTCTACAAAATCTTTATCTATACCAAGTTTGTCAAGATATTCTCCTACATTTTCTTCTAGAAGCTTTATATTTTCAGCTTTTATGTTTTATTCTATGACCCATCCTAAATTAATTAATTAATTAATTTTATTGACTTATTTATTGAGAGAGAGAACAGGTAGGAGGTGGAGAGGGAGCAGATGATGAGCATGCCGCCCGACGTGGGGTTCCATCCCAGTACCCTGGGATCATGATGCTTAGCCCACTGACACACCCCAAGTGCCTCTAATTTGTGTTGCTTTATAACAAGTCTTAAAATCAGGTATTCTAAGTACTCTAAATTTTTTTAAAAATTATTTTAGCTGGGGCACCTGGGTGGCTCAGTGAGTTAAGCCTCTGTCTTCGGCTCAGGTCATGGTCTCAGGGTCCTGAGATGGAGCCCTGCATTGGGCTCTCTGCTCAGAAGGGAGCCTGCTTCCCCTCTCTGCCTGCCCACTTGTGATCTGTTAAATAAATAAATAAGTAAAAATCTTAAAAAAATTATTTTAGCTATTTTAGGTCCTTTGTAGTTTCATTTGAAACTACAGAAATTGAAACTTCAGAATTAGTCTGGCAATTTCAATCTTAAAAAGTCCACTGGGATTTTGATTGGGATTGCACTGAATCTAGAGATCAGTTTCAGGAGAATTAACACCTTAACAATATTGAGTCTTCTAATCCACAAACAGGGCACCTCTCTCTGTTTATCCACTGTCTTTAATTTCTCTCTGTGAAGTTTTCTGGTTCTCGATATACAGTTTTTGCACCACTTTCGTTAAATTTACCCTAAATATCTCATGTTTTTTGATGAAATTTTGTAAATTTGTATTTTTTTTTTAGAAATTTATTTTATTATTTTTTAAGATTTTATTTATTTATTTGACAGACAGAGATCATAAGTAGGCAGAGTGGCAGGCAGAGAAAGAGAGAGGAGGAAGCAGGCTCCCTGCTAAGCAGAGAGCCTGACGCGGGGCTTGATCCCAGGACCCTGGGATCATGACCTGAGCTGAAGGCAGAGGCTTTAACCCACTGAGCCACCCAGGTGGCCCAGTAAATTTGTATTTTTTTTTTAAAAAGATTTTATTTATTTATTGGACAGACAGAGATCACAAGTAGGCAGAGAGGCAGGCAGAGAGAGAGGAGGAAGCAGGCTCCCTGCTGAGCAGAAAGCCCGATGCGGGGCTTGATCCCAGGACCCTGGGATCATGACCCGAGCCGAAGGCAGAGGCTTTAACCCACTGAGCCACCCAGGTGCCCCAAAGAATTTCTTTCTTTCTTTTTTTTTTTTTAAGATTTGTATATTTGACAGACAGAGATCACAAATAGGCAGAGAGAGAGGGAGAGGAGAAAGCAGGCTCCCCACCTAAATTTGTATTTTTAAAATAAATTTCATTTTCCCATTGTTTGCTGCTAACATACAGAATTACAGTTGGCTTTTCTACGTTAACCTTGTATACTGTCACTTTGTTAAATTTAAGGATTTACAGGGAGTTTGTTTGAAGATTGGGCACAAATCCTTTTGTGGTTCCCACCTTTCTGGGGTTTTTTACTCCTATATCTAGCCACCCTGGCAGCCCTAAACTCTGATCTCTAGCTCCTCAGCCCAAGACTGCTGCTTTTTGCTTGAATTCTTTATGCCATGTGAGGGGGCTGAGGGTGCCCAGGAAGGAAAAATTGGATAAATGTGGCCCTCATGCAGTGTGGTTTTCTATGTCTCATGAGATATAGCCCCTCCTGCTTTTGGTCACTCTCTACCACCTCCAAAACAATACTTTTTTCATATTTTGTACAGAGTTCATAATTGGTACTTGCAGAAGTATTAGTTTGATACAAACTACTCCACTATCCCCAGAAGCCAGACTATAAGTCCAAGTTTAACTTCAAACATTTCATAGGTTTCAAATTTACTCAATCTCTAAACCAGGTCCTTACTGGCTAATACTCTATCACCAGCTGTAAAGATATCTCAGTTTTGGGATGCCTGGGTGGCTCAGTTGGTTAAGGAGCTGCCTTCGGCTCGAGTCATGATCCCAGTGTCCTGGGATCTTAAAAAAAATCTTAAAAAAAAAAGATATCTTAGTTTTCTTACTCAAAATAATATTCTGAATACCTTCTTAAAAAATATTCTGAATACTTTTTTTAAAAAAAGATTTTATTTATTTATTTGTCAGAGAGAGAGAGAGAGAGCAAGAGCGAGCACATGCAGACAGAGACAGAGAGAGAAGCAGGCTCCCTGCCGAGCAAGGAGCCCGATGTGGGACTCGATCCCAGGACGCTGGGATCACGACCCGAGCCGAAGGCAGCCACCTAACCAACTGAGCCACCCAGGCGTCCAATTCTGAATACTTTTAAAAGAATAGGATTTATGTCCTTTTGAACTTCTGTCTGGCCCAACTGAATGATTCTTTCCCTCTCTGCCCCCTTGATCTCCAAGACTATAGCTCACAAAACCAGCTCCCTCTTGCTTAGAAACTGTCTCTCTGCCTCTCTGATATGGTGTTCTCTATGCCTCTGGATGCCTTTTTGTTTTCTTCACTGTTTGTTCAGGCATTCAGTTTTGGGCCATAGTTTTTCTGACCATACTTGATACCTCAAGAAAATACAAATAAGACAATATTTTTGTATGAAATAGGGAACTGAGTGGGACTTCCAGACTGGTTGAAGTAAACTGTTCAAAAGAGGGCATTTGATGGCCAAATTGTTTACAGTGATTTATTCTGCAATGTATTGTTTCCACTGGTTGTGTAATAGAAGGAAGAGGGGAAGAATGGTAGACTGAGGCAGAAAAGGTTCTTTGAATTCTAGATGCTTTAAGTATCACTAGTCTAGAAGTAACTTTGTTATGGTGCTTCCTTTCCCAGAGGTGATTTACTGGATAGATTATAGCATTTAAAGATGAAATCATAAAAAAAATACTACTCCTTTTAATTTAGCATCATAGTAAAAATCAGAGTAAAGTGGTCTTTTCATTTATTTAAGAAAAAGATAATGATAAAATACTTCCATTCCATGTACAACAGTTTACTCCTACCTGTTGTTAAAATTTGTACAGTAAGTAAGATTTCTACAGCCCAACTGGCAAGGTTCCCGAACATCTGCTAAACAGGTCAACATGGACACTTCCACTGGATTATATTCACAAAAACGATCAAATTCTTGCCAACTCTGTGTATTGCCCCAGCTCATGCTATAAAGTTTAGTGCACAGTTCTCTGAAACAAAGGCACAAATGCAGAAACACAGATGAGCCAAAAGAATAAATAATTTAATTTGCATAAAACTCAAATTCTATGAACTATATGTCAGAATATAAATGAGAAAAAAACTTACAAAAACCAAAAGACTCAAATTTATCTCCTAGAATTGAGAGCCATAAACAGTGAACTTTTCCATGAAAATCTTCGCCTTGTTTTATCATCTATATCTTTCCATTTTCCATGATTGCTACAAAGCTCAGTGCTAAATGTAATGTTTAATTACAGTATTTGTACATCCTTATTCTTGGCACAATTATTTCTTCTATATTTCTGATTTCTCTCTTACCTTTATGTAAAGTAAGGTAAGGCATATGGTTTTGCCTCCACAAAGATGGATTCCCCTATATTTATATTTCAATCACAGGAGGTAAAACTATGACATGGTCCTCAGATTTAAGAAGGTTTCCAGACTTAGGTTCATTAGTTTCTCCCTGAAAAGTTATCCCAAAGCCACTTATATTCCTAAAGATAGGCCAAGGCAGTCTACATGTAAAAGCTTATGATTTCAAGGCTTCTATATACTATTGTAGTTCATATATGACAATCTTATTTGCAGTACTCAATGATTACAAAGCAACTGGCATATGACTAAAATAGTATCAGTACCATTTCCAAACTAATTTCACATTAGTTTAATTTTTAAAATTTATACAAGTAATAAAAATGTAAAAAAAATACATGTAGTATAAAATATAATACTCCCAAAATATACAAAGTCACAGGTAAAAATTCTCCATTCCTGCCACATTTTATTTGACTTTCATAATTAACCCAATTAGGAGGACGTTTTTACTTTTATAATTTTGCTTATTCATTCTGCTGATGTTTACTGAGTGCCTATTTTGTGTTAGATCCTGTTCAAGGCACTGGATATATCATGGTTAATAGGGGAGATAAAGTGCTGCTCTCCATGGAGCTTATCCATCTTTGAGATGAGGAAGGTAGAACTGAGTTAAATTCTGTACCTTGAGCTGGAAACCAGTCCTTTCTCTAGTCCTTAACTTTCTCTATGACCTTCAACAGACTGTTCAATAACATCTCAGAATTAGTTTTCTATATATATGCAGGAATTATACAAACCAACACCAATCATAAGATGGAAATAAACCAAAAAACCCTACATCAAGGCAAGGTAGGGCGAAGTGTTTCTTAGTGAATTTCTTCTAGATGACACAGGAATTCCAATCTCCGTTGACTTTAGGGCATAAATACTTTTAAGGACATTCAAAGAATTACTCAGCATCCCTCCCATAAATACATTTAATTCCTATCAGCCATCAAATTCCCTTAATTACCGGACCAACTTAACTTCTCTTTAAGCTCTTCTGTCTGTTAATTTTCTCGGGATATCTTCCAGTTTTTGTTTTTTTTTTATATCTTTGGTATTTGATGAATTATTCTAGGCACAATTTTTGCTAAAGGTCCATTCAGTTTTAGGAAAAACTGTTTCACTCACGGTAGGTGATATTTCAGGATTTCTAGTAATACGTGGTCCATTTTCACCTAAAATATCCCTAATAAAGTAAATTTCTAGTTCACCTGTGTTCTACCATGACCTTAGTTACCTCCATTTATTCTTGTTTCTAAATTGTTTCTTCTGTCTTATATTTGTGTAATTTTTCCCTAAGTGTATCATCCAAATGTATGCCAATACACTGCTATCTAACTTTGGGTTTAAGTGCCAACCCAGATCATTCACCAATATATACAAAAGGTCAGTTACTGTTCAAAGTTTCATAATTTAACAAAGAGAATGTCCCTTAGAGGTCACATCAAAACATCTTCTAAACTGTAAGCTTACTTAATAATAGCCTTGAGAGTAGAATCCATGTTGCATCATCTTTAAATATTCATTGCCCTGCCAATGTTAATCCTCTATACCCCAAAATCCTCTATACCCAAAACCAGTTCTTTTTAGCAATGTTCAAAAACAATGTCTTATATACACATGACACTCAATAAATAAATATTTGCTGGATGAAAGAAAGATTTTACATCTTCTAAACTCTTAAGTCTACACAATGCAAAAACATAATGTACATTTGCTAAACTTAAAAATCACTAAGTAAAATGCTATTTTCTACTAGTTTTAATAAAGGAAAATGAGATACTGACCTACATGTTGAAGTGTTTGCTTTAGAACAGCAATGCAATTTAGCTCCATCGAGGCCCGTAGAGGGAGGAGGGTGTAGAGTGACTCCAGGGTGAACAGACTGTGAGCTTTCAAGAAAACACTGCCAAAGAGGATCCTGAGGCAAAGGCTGGGTCTTACAACCCTCGATGAGGCCATCAACAATCTCCATCTCTGTTTTCTTAGACATCAGAATTCTCTTGCAGGCATTTTGGCAAGCATGGTCCTCAGCTCTGTCACAGCAATATAAACCTACATTTTCAGAATATATGTGGCTTAATTAGCTGATTTTATGTCATGCACTGCTCAGAACAGAAGAACATGGTGGTATCCTGGAAACACTACTACTCAGTCATATGTCAGTATCCGCAGTACACAGGGTCTACCAAATTCTCTCTCCATTATTTGCAGTCTAAAAAATAACTGAAGAGCTAAAGGTGGACAAGGTATCTATTATCAGAATTTACCATTGTCTCCAAACATGGGATCTTTAGCACCAATACTACACAAATGAAAGGTCATCTCATCCTACACCTAGGAAGTCCTGACATGCAAAGTATCTTATGTTCCTGGAAAAGGTATTACAGATCAAACTGAAATTATTTCATGCTAGAAACAACTGCCTAAAAGGGACTGTGTTCTTTTTTTTTTTTTTTTTAAAGATTTTATTTATTTATTTGACAGAGATCACAGGTAGGTAGAGAGGCAGGCAGAGAAGAAGAAGCAGGCTCCATGCTGAGCAGAGAGCCCGAAGTGAGGCTCGATCCCAGGACTCTGGGATCATGACCTGAGCCGAAGGCAGAGGCTTTAACCCACTAAGCCACTCAGGTGCCCGGGACTGTGTTCTTGACAGAATGACAGAGATGACTAATTTCAATAGCAAAATCCACAAAAACCATATTCCATCACATTCTGGGATATAAAGCTTTCATATATCTGTGCAAGTTAACTAAGTTGTAATTTATTTTTTTAAGATTTTAAAATTTATTCATTTTAGAGAGAAAGAGAAAGAGAGGATTCGAGCAACATACCAAGTAGAGGGGAGGGTCAGAGGGAAAGGGAGAAGCAGACTCCCTGATGAGCAGGGTGCCCACTGTGGGACTCAATCCTAGGTGCTTGGGATCATGACCTGAGCCTAAAGAGAAGCTTAACCTACTGAGCCACCTAGGCCCCCCTAAGCTGTATTTAAATAATACAATAGCAAATTCTGACAAGACATCAGGTTGCTTCTGCCTTTTAAATGAATGAAGTTTGGGGTGCCTGGGTGGTGCCGTCAACTCTTTGTTTTGGCCTAGGTAGGGATCTCAGGGTTGGGAGATCGAGTCTGCGTTGCACTCAGTAGGGAGTCTGCTTAAGATTCTCTTTCCCTCTCCCTCTGGCCCTTCCCCCCATGCACACGTACCCTTTCTATAAAATAAATAAATCTTAAAAAAAATGAATAAGGATGCCTGGGTGGCTCAGTGATTAAGTATCTGCTTTCAGCTCAGGTCATGATCCTGGGGATCTGGGATCAAGTCACACATCGGGCTCACTGCCCAGTGAGGAGCCTGCTTCTCCTTCTGCCTGCTGCTCTCCCTGCTTGTGCTCACTCACACTCTCACTTTCTCTCTCCGACAAATAAATAAAATCTTTAAAATTAAAAAAAAAATGAATAAAGGTTATCTGTGGCAAATGCTTCATCCTCTGATTTTTATCATATAGCCACACCACAGAATATTATAAGCATTAGAGTTCTGCTTTAGTTGCTGGACAAACAGGACGCATATCACTGCCTCTGAGTTTACAAAAACAAGTCTTTCAGTATCCCAGGGTAAACAAAATTTTGGCATTGGCTTATAAATCTTGTGTTTTGTCAGTTTGGTTAATTGTCAATTGCTTAAAGTTTGTTCACTTTTTTTTTTTTTTTAAGATTTTATTTATTTATTTGAGAGAGAAGCAGTGAGAGAGCATGAGCGAGGAGGTCAGAGGGAGAAGCAGACTCCCCGTGGAGCTGGGAGCCTGATGCGGGACTCGATCCCAGATCTCCGGGATCATGACCTGAGCCGAAGGCAGTCGTCCAACCAACTGAGCCACCCAGGCGTCCCATTTGTTCACTTTTAAATGAAGAAAATGGATTATAGGATATACAAAGCTGAGACTCTGAAGACCCCATAAGGTACAGGTTCATTAGGAGGTCCTGATTTTCCAAAGTATCAGGATCTCTTCTCATTTTTATGATGCTTTTATTGTAAAAGTAATAACTGTTCATTATAAAAATTCAAACATTATAAAAACATAAAATGGAATATGTATATAACTAAAAATGTATTATACTATACAGTTAGTTCTGCAACTTGACTATCTTCCTTACTATATCTTGGACGTCTTTTTACATAAACATGCTTTTTTCTTTATGTTGGTTATGAAGTATTGTTATGATACAGATATATAATTTATTTCATCAACTTTAATCAATACCCTATTGATGGGTATTTGGGTTATTTCTAATTTATCTCCATTACTATCAGTGTGGTAGCAAACATCGTTTACATGTGTATGTATAGTTTTGCAAATTTATGAATCTTCGTGAAGGATAAATTCTGAGAAATGGAATTGCTAGATTAAAAGGTCTGATCATTTGAAATTCTCATGGTCATAACTCAACTTCCTTTCAAAATATCCATACCAATGAATTCTCTCATCCCCAGAACAAAGAGTGCCTGCTTCCTCATACCCTTGACAGCTCTACCTTTCTTGGTTCCTTTCAGCTGAGATAATAATATACAATCTGCCAAATCAAAACACCAAAGGAAGTCTGGTGTTTCCCAAATGACTGAGACTGCAGATATCTACAAGAATTTACTTCCTTTTTTTAAGTAGGCGCCACACCCAGCCAGCATGGAGCCCAATGGGGTGCTTGAACTCACGATCCTGAGATCAAGACCTGAGCTGAGATCAAGAGTCAGACACTTAAACAACTGACCCATGCAGATCTCCCAAGAATTTACTTCCTTTTTACAAATGATTTTACCAATGACTGAAATGAGAGGAATATCTTCATTTGACTTACTATCTGTTGGGTTCCTCATTGGATAAGATTGGGTATAATTGTTCACACAGTGTATTAACTGTGGGCTGATAGCGGCACAATAATTTTCCACTGCTTTGATCTGAGATGGACCAGGAGAAGAGTCTGTTCGAAAGATGGCTTGACAGTATTCTCGGCAGTTTGTGTGATGGCCCGCATAACTGCAACAAACGGAGCCCACTAGAGGGAAGAAAAGGGGATGATGTTGAAACAGAAATAGCCATTTGCTAACAATAAATCATCAGAATATTAATAGAACAATATGTACCTTTTTGAATTTGAGAAATAAAGCCACGGCACAGATTAAATCATCACTACTATAGGCATAGCCATGAGGACCTTCAGGTGCTCACTGGTGTTAAGAGAGTTAGTATTTATGAGTGTATAGTCTATCTAACACAGTGGTTCTCAGGAAGAGTGTGATCACCCCTCTGCATGTTTCTGGTTTTCACAATGACTTGGGGACTACTGCTGGCATTTACTGCATGGGGTTGGGGTTGTTCACTACTGTGCTATGTACAGGGCCATCTCACAGAACCAAAGCAGTCTCCCAAAATGCCAATACTGCCCATGCCAAGAACCACTGGAACAGCTTCTTTTCAAGTTAGATTTGTGGAGATTTACAAACAAAGCAAGGCAAATAAAACCAAACCCAAAATGCTCCCCATTTATAAAACAGGACCAGTAAAAACTGGGATACCAGGCTCATTTAATATATTTGACATTTATATAACTGTATATCTTGAAAAAATTCTCAAAAGTTCTATTGCATTTGAACATCTCTAAGAACATGTCTAATTTGAAGTGGTCTTTACCTCACAACTGATATTACCTGCTTTAATATTGAAAAGTAAAACCCACATTTGAAATACCTTTTTTGATTTGTGCATTTTTAGAAATCAAGGGGGACCATCTCAGGTCTCTGGGGGGGCCTAGGTGAGTGGTTGGGGGTGTAGATGTGGGTTTTATACTGGGGAAGTGCAAGAGACCTACACAGGAGAGGTTAGAGGGTCTGTGCAAAGCTGAAGGGAACCCAGGTATGGCAGGAAACGGGTAAGAGAAAGGCAGGTAGGAAATCTCGTATAATTATTAGAGGTTATGGAGGAACCAGAATCAGGTTTCTGGTGAATTCCACTGACCAGGGAATGGACAAGGAATCAGGCAACTTCCAGAAATAATGACAAGGATAAAATTATACACAAATTAAACTAGGACTGAACTGATATAGGATAGGTCTGTTTCCTGCATCAGGAAACTGTTTAATACTTATTATGCCACCTGTTTGTAACTTACAGTTACTACTTACTGTCCTCATTGCTGAACTGTTCAATTTCAACAAAAAGAGTAATTAATGGCTACATGTATCACCATTAACCTTAAAATAAACTGAGGGGTGGGGTGGAGAATACTGAGGACAGAAGAGACAAATGAGAAAAAGCCAAGGGTGCCCATCTTCTGATTCCTCCATTAGCCTGGCTTCCTCGCCAGTGTGGGAGGACAGAAATTACTATGAGAATGTCTTGGAAATCGTGAATTAAGCCCTAATTAGAGAGGGTTAGAAGATAAAGTCTAGCCAGCTGATATTTCTTATCATACTTTGATACACTGAACTGCCAAGCTAATCCAAACAACTCTTCTGTTCCTCAGCTGTGTCTTCCTAGCTGCAACTGCTCTCATTACTCCCTTCACCTGGGATGCCCTTCCTCCCATCTCCACTGTTGATATATTGTCCATCCTTCAAGGCCCAGCTCAGCTGCCAACTCCACAAAGTTAACTCTAAACACCCCTGCTGGATGTGATCCCTCCTTCCTCTGAACTCCCACAGCACTTTTATCAGGACACTATCTCAATCCTGTGTCTGTCTCCCCAGAGCAAGTAGGCAGTAAATGTCTGCTGAATGAATTGGGAAGTAGTCCTTGGCAAGTACAACATTGTATCACCTGGGAATGCTTAATTTCTGCAAATAATCCTATTAATTCAAGTAGGGCATGACCTTCCCATCTAACAGTCGTATCTGCTTTGTAAAGCTACTGTTAAGACATAGCAACTGTCATAATTCATGAGTAGCCTGGATACCACTGAGGAAAGAGCCTATCAAAATCCTGCTGGGCCTTCAGGCAGCTTACTAACAGCCCACGTCATAATGCCAGGTCTTGGCAATACTTCTATTCGTATTCTCTAAACTGTGTTTTGCTCTTTGGACTGCTCATATAACCATTGACAATATACTTACTTTCATTTCTGCTAATGCAACTGAAAAGAGCATTCTGTAAATTAAAGAAAAACAAGTTAACCACGATGCAGAATTTCTAATTTTATGCCACTTTATGGTTACAGGGAAATCAGAATATCAAGTTATTTAATTCTTCTCTAAATCCAAGGATGAAGACAAAGAAAGCTGAGATGGGACCCTGGTGAAAAGGGAAGCCATCTTCTAATACAATTATTGGGGGTCAAGATTCTCAACCTGAGCTGTAAGATGATCACAGTATAGCAAACCAAAGCTGTACCTGTGTATATGTGGGGTAACCTACAATGTATTGATCTCAAATATTTCTTGCAGTATATAAAAGAGCTCCCAGAAGGTAATATAATAAAAGGCATTTAGGGAAATAGAGATCTCATGTAACACTGCATTTTAGAGTTGAAAGGTCCTTAGAGATCATCTTTAATAATTCTCAAACATGGCGATGCACCAGAATCATGTGGGCTTCCTGAGCCTTACCCTACACTAAAGAATCACGAGCTGGGAATAAACCACAGAAATCTACATATTAAATAAGCCTTCAAAGATAATTCTTTTTTTTTTTTAATTTTTATTTTTTTATAAACAAATTTTTATACCCAGGGGTACATGTCTGTGAATCGCCAGGTTTACACACTTCACAGCACTAACCATAGCACATACCCTCCCCAATGTCCATTACCCCACCCACCTTTCCCGACGCCCTCCCCCCCAAGATAATTCTTATGTAACTGTTGAATCACTATATTGTATTCCTGAAACTAATATAACATTAACTATATTGTTAACTATACTGGAATTAGAATAAAAACAAAATGATGATTCTTATGTAACCACCTTGGGAAGCTGGGGAATCTCTACGATTTCAAAGATGAACAAACTGTTTCCCTCAGCAGTGGGGAGACTGCCCCAGGTCATACGACAAGTCAAAAACAGAGCCTGAGACTAGGATCAGTATTTTGAGTTCTCAGATCACTGTCAGAAAACATCACACTGTGTTAAAGTCACTGTAAGGAAAACAAGAGGCAAAATAAGACAAACCCAAAAAATTTCTTGTTCAAAGCCATATGGATATTCAGGGCTTGTTGGCTATGATTAATATTCCATAATTACAATTGAAAGAGAATGAATTCCTAAAAGAAATAATATGGGCATAAATAAAAGGAAGATGGAAATCAAGTGCTCTTATAGTTCAATATAGATGACTTTGGCTTTTAATTGTAGCTAAATCACAAGCCAGCTATGTGGTCTAGACTTCTAAAGGAGCAGCTTTACTGACATTTAAAATCTACCTCTAAGGATCCACCTATGCAGCTGTGTGAAGCTATATTGCATTCATTTTCTCCACTAAGCAATATTCTACTGTAGAATAAACCATACTTGATTTATCCATATAAAGCAAAACAAAACAAAAAACCCAGACTTGATAGATAAGGGCTAATGATTCATTCAGTCTGAATTCTTTCTGCTAGAGATCTCAAGTGATAAGGGGAGTGAAAAGTAAACATTTTTGACATTAATGATCTCTTCTAGATCTCTCTTCAGACATGCTTCTTTGTTTGACTTTTTACCTACCTGTTATATATAGCCATCTATTTTGGTTCAGTGGTTCTAGGAACACTTTCCATAAAATGATTTAAATCAGTATTAAAATGCAATCTACCAGGGCACATGCGTGGCTCAGTCAGTTAAGTGTCCAACTCTGGATTTTGGCTCAGGTCATGATCTCAGGGTCGGAAGATCGATCCCCGAGTTGGGCTCCACACCAGGTATAGAGCCTGCTTAGGATTCTCTCTCTCCCTCTCTCTTTGCTCCTCTGCTCGCCCACCCTCTCACTCCCTTTCACTCAAAAGTAAATACATAAATAAATAAAATAAAAATAAAAAGCAATCTACTACCAAGTTTCCAGCCCCCTTTGATTCTCATCACCTTTCTCTTCTAATAAACTGGTTGTTCGTTTGGGCTTGGCTTTTTCAACCTTGTACCTGAAGGAATGTGTTTATTATCTTGGTGGCCATCCTGAGTCAAATGGCCTGGTCTCCAGTTTTGATATTCTTCCAGTTACTCATACAAGTCTCCAGAGCAGTTCTCTGCTGGGGGTGATGTGCTCCCCAGGGGGCACTGGGTGTGGAAGAGAAGCATGTGCGCTGCTGGCATCTAATGGGCAGAGGAGGCCAGTGGTGCTAAACACCCTCTAGGGCACACAGCAGCTCCTCCACAACAACAAACAACAGACCGAAACATCAATAGTGCCCAGGTTCAGAAACCCTGTTCTGGAGACTTTCAAATTTTTTAGAAATTTGACCTTATAAATAAAAGAAATATCGTTCTGACTTGGGCCTGGTGGATCTTAGCTTCAGGGAGAGATACTGAAGGACACAAAACCTGAAAAATGTCAGAGATCATCTAATTCAACCCATTATTTGACCAAAGCCAGAGACAGAGGCCTAAAAAGGAGAAATCCTTAGAACTCTAGCCTTCATCCTCCTGTGGGTTAGCAAACTATGGCATATGGCCAAATCTTGCCTGCTGCCTCTTTTTGTATATAAAGTTTTATTGGAATAGTCACACTCCTTTGTTTACATATTGTATACAGCTACTTCATACGACAATGGTAGCGTTGAGTAGACAGAGGCCATATTGACTGCAAGCCTAAAATATTTGCTATCTGACCATTTACAGAAAGTCTGTCAACCCCTGAGGTAAAAGGAGGGCCAATTGTCTCCCTCGATGTCACATCCACAGTTCAGAACTGTTCCTTAAGCACTTCGGATTTTCTCTTAATGTTCACTGATAGATCTTTTGTGGATAAGTTTACTTTATTGAACTATATATAGCAGTACCTCTGCTTTATTTAACTATATATATATATATATATATATATGCAGTACCTCTAGTATTAAGACAATTTTTATATCTCTATTTTTATCAATTTTAAGGTTTTAAAGAATGGTCCCTCATTCCAAGTATACAGCATTTGATGAATTAATCAATTCTCTCTTGCTTGCTTTATATGCATCATGATTTCAAACTCTGATCACATCATCCTCTTTGATAAAGGATTCTTTTTTTTTTTTTTTAAAGATTCCATTTACTTATTTGACAGAGCCGAAAGCAGAGGCCTCAACCCACTGAGCCACCCAGGCGCCCCTGATAAAGGATTCTTAACCTTAAGTAACCATAGGTAGGCATAAACTATACCTTGGGTAACTATAGCTAATGTATGAATCATAGGTAACGGCCTTTTCACTGATGAAACTGTTGCTGATAGTTTGACAGGGTTTTAGACATACATATAATCAGTTACACCATTAACTTACAATTTCTTCATTTCTTAGACGTTTGTTAAGTCTTAGCTAAAGCTGGGGCACTTGGGTGGCTCAGTGGGTTAAAGCCTCTGCCCTCGGCTCAGGTCATGATCCCAGAGTCCTGGGATCGAGCCCCGCATGGGGCTCTCTGCTCAGCAGGGAGCCTGCTTCTCCCTCTCTCTGCCTGCCTCTCTGCCTACTTGTGATCTCTGTCTGTCAAATAAATAAATAAAGTCTTAAAAAAAAAAAAAGTCTTAGCTGAAGCTAATTCTTGTCTTGCAAGTGTCTGGTCGCCATCTGGTGGCAAAAGAGGTAACTGAGGCTTTATACTAACATGGAGTCTCTTCTGACCTTTCGCCATTACTGTACGCACTTTGCCTCCAAATAACAACTCCCTCCTCTGCTCATCTTCTTCTAGAATAGATAAAAATTAGTGTTACCAAGATGAGGAATCTGCCACAACCTCAGAAAGCCAAAAAACACAGCAGTGTGCTGGAGCTGACACGATCCCAAAAGATCTTCAAATCTAAAAGCCTCCACTATCCAGCTGGAAAGACAGATGTACTCAGTAAGCAAAGGGCAGAGCCAGGGCACCACACTTTCTCTCATGCCACTATGCTGTAAGAAGACTGGATTATTTTTCCGAATGCAGCCAATGCAAGGTTGAATTTATGTCCACATTGTAATCTTTTTTTTAATGTATGTATGTATGTATTTATTTATTTGACAGAGATAGAGAGTGAGAGAGGGAACACAAGCAGGGGGAGTGGGATAAGTGGGCTCCCTGCCAAACAGGGAGCCCGAAACGGGGCTCAAACCCAGGACCCTGGGATCATGACTTGAGCCAAAGGCAGTGACTGAGCCACCCAGTCGCCCCGTAATCTCTTTTTAACAGTCTCCTAGTTTTAGAATCAGCACATTAAATTGTAGGGACAACAATAATTTCTTGAGGTTCATATTATTTCTCTTAAAAATATTTGATCATGGGGTGCCTGGGTGTTTCAGTTGGTTGAGCAACTGCCTTAGGCTCGGGTCGCGGTCCTGGAGTCCAGGATCGAGTCCCTCATCGGGCTCCCTGCTTGGTGGGGAGTCTGATTCTCCCTCTGACCCGCCCCCTCCTCATGCTCTCTCTCTCTAATAAAATCTTTAAAAAATTTTTTTGATCATGAATCTTTCCTCAAGTAGCTATTTCCAGTTCCCTGCCCCACTCGCAGTGGCTTTAGAGAACTGCAACAAGTCCTTCCACCTAGTGTTGGGAGCAGGGAGCAAGCCTGACAGAAAAACTAAAATACAAAGTAAAATCAAAGTCAAGGGAACCACAGTGATCCTGCAAGCCATACTGACCCTCCTTTGGGGGAAGAGCCACTGGAGCGCAACTGGGAGGTAGACTCTCCTGATCCAATCACTTGCTCACAAGTTGGCTCTGTGGATTTATTTTCTGTCCCAGCCACATATCCTTTTCCATTTCTGGGACTCTCTTCTTCCTACTTAACATCTCTCCATTTGCCCATTTGTCTCAATGATGAGGATGATGAAAACTAAACAAACACGGACTATATGAACTTCATTAAAAAAGGGGGTCATTTTGGGTGCTTCAGTTACTTCTGGATAAAGACCCAAAAAAGCACATTTTATGAACTGTTATTTAATGTTCCTTATTCCCAAGGCTACTAGTTAAAAGTAAAGGAGCTGCTCTGTTCTTAAGGCCTCAACAAACAAAATGTTTCTTTTTCATAAATGGACTGAAATTTCTCCCACATTGAAGTTTTGCATTTCATATGAGGAATCTAGCTCATCAGATGCTAACTTGGAGAGATTAAATAATTGATCTCTATTTTACTTATTTTATTTTTTATTTAATTTTAAGTAAGCTCTAGGTCCAATGCAGAGCTTAAACTCACAACCCCAAGATCAAGAGTTACATGCTCTACCAACTGAGACAGCCAGGCACCCATAAATAATTGACCTTTTAAAAACAAACATGTTTTTAAACTTCTACAAGAAGTTTTTTCCTTATTGTGGACACCATGGCTTTTTAGTCAAAAAGTTCAAGTGACTAGAATATGGTCAAGGATTTAATATCTTGATATGGATACTGCTAAACGAGTGTTTCTTCAGTTTCTGCCTCCCAAATAATAAATACCATTTCAAGAGCTGGATAAAAACAAACACTCAAAACTGAAATAAGAATAATAGGCCTAGACTACTCCAAGTTTACTCATTATCACCAGAGCACCCAACCAACTGGAAGCAAATTCAAGGGCAAGGAACATCTGTAGAGAACCCAAGGTCTAGGACAGAGCTCAGCACAGTGTTTTGGTAGATTGGCTGCAGTCATGGCCCCAGTTCTTCACATTTTCCTCTACCTATTTCTCTTACACTAACTCTGGATTTAGCCACATGGTTTGCTTTGGTCAAGTGGACAGTAGCAAGCTTGAGGCAAGCAGAGGCCTGCACAGAGACTTTCATCTTTCCACTTCCTCTCTTGCGCTCTTATCACCACCACCAGAACATGCCTGAGCTAGAAGGCTAGAAGAGACGCATGGAGGAGAGCTGAGCTGACTTAGCCGACAGTATCCTAAAGAAGCTAGACTCAGGGTGACCTTCCGGCTGACTGCAGAACCATGAGTAAGCCCAGCCCAAATCAGCTAAGGTTGGCGAGACCAGCACTGCCTACCTGGCCCTTACATTCATAAGAATTGATAAAGTGTTATAGTTTCAGGCAATGATGGAGTTTGGGAATAGTCTGCTACACAACATTACTGTGATAACAGATACAGCATTCAGTGCTTTCTGTACTCATTCTGAGAATGCCTAATACATAGACATTTATACAAGGTTTCCACATAAAACTGCTATTTACTCTGAAACAAAGAACTGTATAATTCAGCCTTCCAGAATGGGAAAAGTTTCTGCTAAAAAACTCTATCTGTGAAAATACTAACTGTAGCACCTATTTACAGGCAACAAATTTTTGCTCATCCTTGAAGCCTTACCTGCTCTGTGAAGACTTTTCCATTACACTGTGCAGGGTTGTTTTGTTTTGTTTTGTTTTGTTTTAGGCTCCAATGTGTCTTGTACAGCCTTCTAGCAATGGACTTGTCTCACTGTATTATAATGAACTATTTGAATTTCTCTCTTACCATGGACTAGCTATGAGCTTCTTACACAGTGGCTAAATCCTTTCACCTTTGTACCCTGAGAACACTGCCTGAGACACATTAAGTGTATCAGTTTGGTGTGTTATCAGTTCAGTGAATGTTAAGTGAATGAATGATGACAGATGCAAAGACAACTGAGAGGTATACTCTGTCCCAGGAACTTAAGAGTTTAGTATTAAAAAGGGACATGTAAACACAGAGTTATACTATAAGTCAAAAATGCTATAATCAAGCTATAAAGTGTTTAGAAGTAGCAATTTTATGTGTATAGAGGTAAGAGGGCTGGGCAGGAAAGGTTTCAAAGAACTACCTAAGCCAGAATTTGCGGCAAAGGTTGTTGCCAGTTGGACAGGAGTACTGGTGTGCTAGGACCAACTTTTGCAGGGGGAGGGTGGAGGGAAAGTCCTGATTTGTAATATTTGCTGATGTTTGTAGTGAAAATACCCCTATCATGGCTGTTTTTGAGTTAAAAACTGGCTGGCGAAACTCCTGAATATTTAACAGGTCTCCCTAGCTAAAGGAGCTGGCTCCAGCATACCACTGGATGGGGTAATAGGATGGATTCCAGGAGAGGGAATTCTAGGTAGAACAAACAGGTCCTACAACTAACAAAACACATGGTCAGTCTGGGAAATTACAAGTAGCATACTGCTGAAGAGCAAAGGAGAAGACAGTCACTGGCTAGATGGAGAAAAGCTTAGTTCACCACCCGAGGTACATGGACTATATCCTACAGGTGAGCCACTCAAGAGTTTTAAGAAAGGGAGTGACACGACCGCATCTAGTCTTTAAAGAGATCACCCTGTCAGAACTGGAGAGAGTCAGTAAGGGGAGAAATTAGCTAGGAAGGCTAGCTAGGCAGCTACTGTAGTCCAGAAAAGTAGTATAGGGTCCTGAGGAAAGGCAGTAACTGAGGATCTGGAAGGGAGGCTGACTTAAGATAGATTTTGGAGGCAAATCTTTAGGGTTTGATAGTCTCTCATATGTGGGAGGTGGTGATAAAGAGGAAGGAGTAGACAATACCTCTTAGGCTTTTAGTTTATGTGTCTGGGAGGCCTGCACTGGAACAACCAAACAAGAAATGAATGAAAATTTGTCTTGGATATGTGTGCATGTGCACATGCACGCAAACACACACACACAAACTCTATAGCAGTGGTGTAGAGGGAAGGGGAAGTAGGGAAGGTAACAATCAGTTTGATGGATTTGAAATGCCCATTGAAGATCAAAAGTACACATATTCAGTAGTGACTCAGGAACTCAGAGAAAAAGGCTAGCCAAAGAAGATTTTGGAGTTGCCATCATCATAATGGGACAATTAAAACTATGGGAGTAGATGAGATTGCCTAGGGGGAAGAGCCTGGCCATTTAGATTAGACCAGGTCACAATCTAATCAAACTAGATCCAACTTCTCTTTGGAATGATCTCATTCAGGTGACTCCTGAGAAAAAGGACTAGAAGAGGAAATACACTAGCACAAGGAGACTGAAAGTAGTTACTCTCTTCCAATATAAAATATGACAAAACAAACCCAAATGCACATGGAATATAATCAAGGTTTTCCATCTTAAGCCAGTACTGCAGGACCTAATAGGTTTCGCTCTTTTTGGAGCTCATCAGCTGCAGGTAACGGCTCACATCTACTCTGATATAGGGTCTCAAAACAGCATTTTTTCATCTACAAGCCTCCCACTCACAGTCTTCTATTTACCATATTCTGCCAATTCTTAGAATTTCCTTAGCACTAACTCAAAGAAGCTTTCATTTAGGTCCTGAAGGCTTTGCTCAGGCAAAGTAGCATACTATTCTTCTTGCTAAACTCCCCAAAGCTGACGAACTACAGCCTAGACTATCACTTGCCATACAAGATGGTCTACTCTACTCTTAGAACACTGCAGAACAGACCCAATCACATGAGTCATCAGAGGCCTCTATCTGTCCAGATAATCCCCCTGGCCCTGACATCCCCACCTTCTTATCTCTAAATTTTTAGGGCTATTTCTTCATCCCTTTCCTTTATGCTTCTGGTAGTAAATCTAGAATCAAGGTTAACTTGAGAGAGAAAGGAACAAAATAAAATTAATACATTGAAATCTTTAAAGCGGAACATATTATTGTGATATTTACTGAGAATACACTGTACAGTCCATGTAGGCATGCATACATAAATATGTACCAAACACTGGCGTCCAGGGATATATGACCATTTGTGTTATAGGGGGTGGAGGAGAACCATATATATATATATATATATATATATATATATATATATATATATAAATAAAATTTACTTTCTTTTTTTTAAAGATTTTATTTATTTATTTGACACACAGGAAGGAAAGAGAGAGAGAGAGATCACAAGTAGGCAGGCAGAGAGAGGGGGGAAGCAAGCTCCCTGCTGAGCAGAGATGTGGGGCTCGATCCCAGGACCCTGAGATCAATACCTGAGCTGAAGGCAGAGGCTTAACCCACAGAGCCACCCAGGTGCCCCTATTATTTACTTTTATATGCATAAATGACTTTAGGAACTGGGTGGCTATAGTACAGGAGGTTTGAAAAGAGACTTAATTGTATACCGTTTTGAATTTTGAACAATTATTCAAAAAATAAAAACTAACCTGAACATTTCTCTTGTACACTGAGCTATGTGTTGACAGGATGGTGCTGACAGATCGGAGTCTGAAACTCACAAGGCCTTGGTTTTTGTGGTTCTTAGAGCCTCTTTTTAATATCCTCAGAGTCTTAATTTTATCTTAGCATTCTCACAGAACCAGAACCTCAGAAGAGAACATTATTTTAATTTTGTTTAGCAACTGTTTAAGCTTAAATGCCTTAAGACTTAAAAAAAAAAAAAAGTGAGCTCTCACAAAAATACCTCCTACTGCTTTCCTTTATAGTTTCTTACCTTTCTTAATGAAGTAACATCAAATAACTGGAGTGAAAAAAAGGCAGGAAAGAAAAGAGAAAAGAAAAGAGAATTGAAAATGACATTTCTAAAAAGAATATAAAGAGAAACATAGAAAAGGATCTGTGAAAGGAAGAAGAAACAAATAAAAATGTAGAAGTATGATAAAAGTCTGTAGCACTGTATTTCAGTGGCTCACTCAGCAAATGAAAAAGGTATTTATGTTTATGACCACTATGTTATAAGAATGGCAGCCTGACATAAAGGTAGGATTCATGAATCCCAAACTAAAATTTGTGTCACCACTCTACAGCCATTGCCAAGTCTCTGGAAATTAATCAGCCTCACTTAACGCTTATCCTGACATTCAAGAAAAAAACTATGAACAACAAAATTCTTTTTTTAATCATCATTTGGTGGCTAGAAGAAAATATTTTCAGCCAACTTGCAGACAAAAACTGTGTAAAAAAACTTACACTAGATGTCTCACAACTCACAGAAAACCCAACTTAGTTTGTACCTTGGCTCTAATGAGGCAGTGTGTGCTAATATGGCTTGCTGATGGTGCTCTAACAGGCGGTATGTACTAGTATGGCTTGCTGATGGTTTACAGCCAGCAGCTGTTCAGCTGGTGCCTTCCAGCTGTTGAATATTTTCACTATCATCCCTGACTCTAGTATCACACATCTACGAATCCATGTGGCCTCACCAATATTTCTAGGTGGGCCAAGGACCACACCTGTGAAAATGCATGGAGAATCCAGAACTGAGTGCGTCCATAACACCTGAACATGTCCTTGTGTCAGTTATCAAGCTACTGGTTGATAAAGGTGGCTCTAATAAAAAGTGTGATTCTGAAAAAATACTCATCAGTACTAAAGGAAGTACTCTTTCTTTGGTATGGGTCAGAAAAAGAACTGCAGAGTTGGGAGATCATCAGCCAAATCTCCCATCCATTGCAGAAATCCCTTCCACAATATGTGAATCCAGTAAACCTTTGCTTGACCATTTCCACGGATAGGAAGTTAGTTCTCTTTTTCTTGGAACATCTCATTCCAACAGTCTCATTCAACACAGGTAGGGCCCTAATTGGTATCTGGATCCTTCTCTTCTAGGTCCCTAAAAAAGCAATTTCAAAATCCAGCTCTCCACTTTTTCCAACACTTTATCTTTCATCAAGTTTTAACTCTCGAGGTCCAAGAGTTACTTCACAGTTGACTTGGGCAAGATCTCTCTCCTCCTCTTTACTCCTGTTTTCTAACTACCTCTGAGATACAGGTTATTATATTTAAAAACACCAATACTCAGTATCTCTCCATTTCTTTAAACTCCCTTCACAACATATATGCTTCACAACATATACGTTGCTGTGTATTTTCTCTTGTTTAAAAACTGAGTTTATAATTGTTTTCTACAATCTGTGTGTGTGTTTTAACTTTGTCACTTTGTATTTTCATCATTCTCATTTTCCTTTGCATCTCAAAAAAGATAATTTATAACTTCCTTTAAGGGTCTAGTAATGGCAATTCTTCATTTTTGTTATCAAAAAATACCTTAATTTTGCCCTTGCAAAATATTTTTACTGGATATGGAATTCTAGGTTGATAATTATTTCCTTTCAGAATAATTCAGGTATCATTCCACTGTGTCTGGTTTCCTCTGCTGCTATCGAGAAATCAGCTATTAGTTTCCTTTGAAGGCAATGTCTTTTTTCCCTGACTGCTTTTAAGATCTTTGGCTATGAGATGTGTCTGTAATGTACGGATTTTTCTTTTTTAATCCTGCTGGAGATTTGTTGGGTCTTATTAAATATTGCCTCTGTCCCATATTCTCTTTTCTTCTTCTAGTTTTCCAATTTGAACAATTTATCTCCCATGTCCCTTAAACTCTATTTTTGTCTGTCCTGTGCTGTTTGTCCATATAATTTCCTCAGTTCTACCTCCCAATTCAGGAATAACTGTGTTTATTTTTTTTTTATATTTTCCTGAACATTATCTACTATATTCAATTCACCATTAACAAATCCTGTTGATGATTGGGGCGCCTGGGTGGCTCAGTGGGTTAAGCCTCTGCCTTCGGCTCAGGTCATGACCTCAGGGCCCTGAGATTGAGCCCCGCATCGCATCATCGCATCCAGGGAGCCTGCTTCCTCCTCTCTCTCTACCTTCCTCTCTGCCTACTTGTGATGTCTCTCTGTCAAATAAATAAATAAAATCTTTAAAAAGCCAAACAAACAAACAAACAAAAAAACCAAATCCTGTTGATGGATTCTGCCTTCAAATCTCTGATTTATTCCTGAATACTTGGTTCTATTGTTATCATCCTAGTTTGGGGCCTTACCTGCTTTTAGCTAAGTTAGAGGGGTCTGTGAGATCTAAAACTTAGCATGCATACCATTAAGGCTTTTTTATTTCTATATTTCTAAAATATGGAGTTGTTATATTGGTCTCCTATTACAGAATCTTCATCATCTCCTTCTACTGAATGATGGGCCCTAAAATACCATCTTTCCAGGATCTGGTCCCACGTTGACTATCCAAGTAAGCACAGATTCTCAGCCCCAAACAGGTCTATTTTCTTTCTGTCCCCTGCACAAGCCATGTGCATTTCTGCTAACATGCTTTACAGTCTTTTTACCAAAGTATGCCAATCCTTTCAGGCCTTTCTCTTTTGCAAAGTTTTCCCTGATAAATCCCAACATGCTCACTTTGCTTTCTGATTTCCCTGAACCCTCGTGTGTGTTGTATATATTTCAATTCTATACTCAGATACAATTCTTTAGTATTTGAAGTTAAATTATAAGTAGCTTAGCTAGAATTCTAAGTTAGGTAAAACTCCAAAGTTTATGCTTTCTATTATATAAAACTGCCTCTTACATTCAATAAATAATTGATTTGTATAGGAAAAGGAACCAGATGCTATAAAATCAGACATAACAATGCTTTACAATTAACTGCTTTATCTTAGCTTGGTTGGAACAAAACAGAATTTTAAATGGCATTAAAATTTTTAAACTTTATTCATTTAAGTACATTTCTCAGGATATGCCCTCAAAAGGAATTCTGCAGCAGCTTTCAAGTAAAGACAAACATTAGTTCCTCCAAATAAAATTACTCTCTGAATATCTAATCAAGCTTCATAAAACCATTCTGCAGGGTAAATGCTAACCCGTCACTGTAAGCCTAAAGTAACAGCTTACACATCTGGAAGTTCACTCCAGGGATCACTCCCAGTGTTAAGGAAAAGATACTGAAAGCCTAGTTTTATAAATTATACTTTGTTGATAAACAACCAGTCCAGTTAAAAATAGGGTTGCATTACACCATATATACCCCATTCACTTTATAACAAATAGTCATCGTCTTTGGACTAGACTTCAATAATCGTGAGAGTGAATATTATTTGGAGTTTATAATGCAGAACCCTCCTTCGGCGTTAAAGTGCTCTTGTCTTTTATTTCTAAGTAATACTTAAGAAATCAAATTGAGCCTTGAATTATCTTGAATAATTTATAGAGGTAGTTTTTAACAGATTTATATTACATATGTAAATTTTTCATATATATCATACTGCATATATGTATTTTACATACATATTTTTACAAATATATGTAAAAAAACCCTCTTGGCATGTAGGCTTTTGGAAAACAGTTGCTTAATTCTAGGCCAAAAAGGGGAGGACAGACTGGGAAAAGTAAACTATCCTTAGTATTTCTCTCATAGGACAGTGTTTATCTCTCTTACCTTTCCTGTCCCGTCCTTCATCAACACATACTGGCAGACTTCCTAGGGCAATGCAGAAATCCAGACAAGAGAAGGAAGCACACTAAAATAATGGAGGACAGGCTACAGGAGATGGACAGTGTCAGACATCATGTGGGAGAAAAGAAGGAATTATCATAGTTAGCCACTTTGTTCAAGAGAAACTAAAACTAGTTATTTCAAAGGTAGAGAGATAAGGAAAAAAAAAGAAAGATCTTTTATTTCTTTGCAGCAAGGCTCCTTTTAATAAGAACAGAGAAGAGTTGCTATTATTTTGGAAATGTGTTCAGAGAAACAGATATAACTTAGCAAATAGTACAAAGGGACAAAAGATAAATAAGATTTTTCCAATTTAAAAACATTAATCAAGAGATATAATTATAGGAATTGAGAAAAGAAAAAAAAAGGCAGAACTATAATCTAGAAGGTATTAAAAGAACTGTTCTATCTTTCTTTTCCAAGAGAATATAGACTATTAAAAGCAAAGGAATCCCAATGTTTATAGGTAAAAATGATGAATGAGGCATATGCATGTAAGTACCCTTAACTGCATGGTCTTACACTATGAAGAACAATTATGTCACATTTAACAATGGAGTTCTAAAAATTGAAGAAAGTAGTCCAATGAGGAGCTTTTTCACATCAGGCACAATCATCTGTACATATTTGCATGATGTGAAATACCTCCTCTACCCCTGCCCTAGGAACTACCCATCTAGATACACGTGCTGGAAATACCACCACTGGGAGACAAGAGCCCTTCAGATTTAATTTAGACTTTGTAATTTAGTACTTTTTCCACCAAATGCAAGAGCTAGCAAAGTTTGAAGCTACTCACACTGGCAGTGTGATTTTGTTTCTTTCAATTAGAGATAGTTTATAAAGATTGATACCTGGATGGGTCAAATATAGGAAAAGAGGCAAAAAAGGACATGGAACCTAAGAAAAACTACTGTACAAACTTGAATACAATCAGTTGCTATTATGAATACATTATAGGTTAAAGCCTCTATGTGATGTAGGCATTTCTTTAAAAAATTTTTTTTAACTTTAAGATTTTATTTTCTTAATTCATGTATAGCTAATAGGGCATTTCTTTAAAATTAATGCTCAATTTCAACAAGTCAATTAATGTCATGACATTTCTAAACAAGGTAAAGCAAAAGGCAGTTTAACGCAAGAATGAATTCATTTTTAAATTTTAATGGTTTTATTGATTCTGATAATATTTGAATGATCTATCCAAATTTGTTAAATAAAATGCATACCTCATATTCTTTTCTGCAAACTTTGGAAATATCATTTTTTGAAGATGCCTAAAAGATAACAAATTTCTCCATTAATTTATTACACATGCTATTCAATACAGAACAAAAAGAGCATAAATTAATATGTTACTTGCTGGTATGGTATTCTTTTATTTCATCAAGGAAAATCTTACACTCCAATACTTTAAAATTCACAAAATACAAAAAAAAAAAATTTCAGGCATGTTCTCAGCCCCAGAACCTACCCGATATGCTAAAACTTCACTCTTTTATGGCTTTAATCTCACATAATAACAGGGTTCTTTTGTTATTTCAGAAACTAGATGACTTTGAAGGAAATGTAAATCAGTGAACTTTTTTCTTAGTTGAATTTCACTCTGTAGCAAATTTTCTTGTGAAGCTCTGCCAGGGCATTTATATTTTGCTTCTTCTTTAACCCTTTATATTCTAAATTCTCATGCTGACTTATGAATCAATCTCCTCAGAAAAGATCCACATGTAATGGACGGGGCAATTAAAGAGGGAAAGGTTATGCCAGGCAATTAAAAAAAGTTATTTTTATGTAATTCTCTTTATGTCCCCCTAGACCCATTACAGTTCAAATCCCCTGCAACTTCAGCTTCATCTGCTGGAGAAGAGCAACAGATTCCTAGGCTGTGTGCTGCTCGGTGAGCTTTCCTCAGGCTAAATAGTACATTGGTCTGAATGAAAGTAAAGGTGCCACCATGTCTCATGGACTCTGGTCCAGAGACCAGTCATTAAAAGAAGAAAATAAGAGAAGGCTTTTGAGCTGTGGTTTCTGGTCCACCTAATTTCCCAGTTTCGTCTACTCTCATCAGTTGGGAGTATGAGCAGCTAGGAGACCAGTTTTCCCACAGCACTCTGAGAAACCACTATGAAAATACACACAGTGAGGAAGAACTCAGGGGCCTAACTTGAGTTGGACCAGAGATCTATCCAATCAAAGAGAAGTCATAGTTCACTGCTGGAGTCGTGCTTACCTTAGGAGCAGAGAAGGGATATAAGAACATGCTCAGGATAAACCCATGATAAAAGAGAGAAGGAAAGATGAAAGCTAAATAAGCTAACTGAGTCATCTGCTGTCAACCAAGCATACTCTAAATTTATAAAACCATTTGGAGTCACTCAACATGGACTAAGTATCACCACGGGCAGAGTACAAAAGGCTTCAGTTCCTATAATATTCTTTCTTCTCTCTTGCATGGCTGAGAGAAGAAAGAATAAGAAAAGGCTGAAGGTCTTACATGCAGCAACCATAACTGAAAAAGCAGCAAGTCTAAAAGGAAGTGGTCTTTGTAAGAAATACTAAACTGGAAGCTTTTATGGGTCACCTCTCCAAAGGTATGAAATGGGCAAAGTCCAAGACATACACATAGCTAATACTCACACTGTATGCCACGCAGCTTATGAGCCTGACTGCCCAGTATTACCTGCTTGCATGCCTGTCGACACTCCAAGGTAATAGCCAGTTCACAGCAGCCTAAGCCAACCCAGCCATCAGACTTCTTAAAGACACCTTAAAAAACAAAATATTCAAATGTTTTGGTCATAAGCAGTAATAAACATAAATGGCATGCCAAACTTGGTTCGTGGATCTCACTAAAAGTCAAAGCAGGTGTCCATAGGAAAACTAGCTGAGATAGCAGGGCCTCAAAATTATTAAGGCCCTCCTCCCACCATTACTCCCAAGGCTGTCAGTCTTCTCAGAGCCCCCACAACATAATTATCAGGTGCTTTGTTTTTTCTTTTCTCTCTGCCCACCCTAAACTCTCTTTAGATCATTCTCATTCTTGTGTAGACGGCATCTCTAGAGGACACATAGGTTAAGGAAAGCAAGAAGAGGCCTCCTCACTTTTCAACTGTGAATCTGAGGCAAAGCTTCCAATTTAACTTTACATGCAAACAAAAAAGGGCATAAGGATTATTACATTCAAAATAGTGGGGCGCCTGGGTGGCCTTAGTGGGTTAAAACCTCTGCCTTCAGCTCAGGTCATGATCCCAGGGTCCTGGGATTGAGCCCCGCATCGGGCTTTCTGCTAAGCGGGGAGCCTGCTTCCTCCTCTCTCTCTGCCTGCCTCTCTGCCTACTTTGATCTCTGTCAAATAAATAAATATTTATTTGATCTCTGTCAAATAAATAAATAAAATCTTAAAAAAAAACCACACAAAATATTAAATACCTAGAATAGCGTAAAACCCATATACTGTTTAGAAACTGATGCTTAGGGAACAGACAGGACAGACAGGAACATTTCCTGTGGGCCAAAACTGACTTTGATGAGTACACTTAATTATGGGGCAAAATGACTATTCTGTTTCAATTTATACATAGCAGCTATTTATCCAACCCAATTACGGTGATATCAAAAAGTGATGCAATCGGGACGCCTGGGTGGCTCAGTTGGTTAAGCAGCTGCCTTCGGCTCAGGTCATGATCCCAGTGTCCTGAGATCGAGTCCCACATTGGGCTCCTTGCTCGGCAGGAAGCCTGTTTCTCCCTCTGCCTCTGCCTGCCACTCTGTCTGCCTGTGCTCGAGCTCGCTCTCTCTCTCTCTCCCTCTCTCACAAATAAATAAATAAAATCTTTAAAAATAAAAAAAAATCTTAAAAAAAAGGTGATGCAATCATAAAGTGTCCTAATGCATTTTTTACATCCATTTTTGCAAGTATAAATGTCAATGAATGACTCCTAGGATAAAATTAGTAGACATAAGTAACAATTAGCAAAAGAGGAAAGACATGGGACGCCTGGGTGGCTCAGTTGGTTAAGCGGCTGCCTTCGGCTCAGGTCATGATCCCAGAGTCCTGGGATCGAGTCCCACATCGGGCTCCTTGCTCGGCAGGGAGCCTGCTTCTCCCTCTGCCTCTGCCTGCCACTCTGTTTGCCTGTGCTCGCTCACTCTCTCTCCCTCTCTCTCTGACAAATAAATAAATTTAAAAAAAAAATTAAAAAAAAAAGAGGAAAGACATATGCTCATGGGAATGTAGCAGATTCCTACTTCAGAACTACTTTAAGCTGCTTCCATGTAATATACACATCTGCAAATTCACATCTAAATTATTATTATTTACATTTGAAAAAAATGTGACGTATTCAATGCAATAAGGTGCCTGGGTGGCTCAGATGGTTAAGCATCTGGCTTGGGCTCAAGTTATGATCCCAGGGTTCTGGGATCAAGTCCTGCTTCGGGCTCCCTGCTCAGTGGGGAGCTGGCTTCTCCCTCTGCCTCTCTGTCTCTCATGAATAGATAAATAAAATCTAAAAAAAAAAAAAAAAAAAAGAATTCAACGCAATAGGTAACATAGTTCTCCAAAGGAAACTAGGACTTAATATATTAAATAGGAGCATTCTGCTAAAAAAAAACAAAAGGAAACAAATGGCTGGCAGACAGAAAAAGGTCTCAAAATTATAAACCACCCCAATTGTTAAAACTGGCTAGAAATACTGCATATCATAAGCTTCTGTATCTCTACATGTTTTAATGCTACAAAGGGTAATAGATTTCCATCTAACCCTTTGCCTAGTAAAGTTTCCTCTAACTCTCTGCTGCTTACTATTCAGAACCAATAATATTTTCAAAATTATTTTGAATGGAATCAATGCAGGTCATAAATTCTGTGAACTTTTATACCATAATCCAGTATATTATTGTTTCCATACATCTAGTAGCCTCCTGGAAACTATTATTGTCCAATAAGGATTTACAGTATTATGTACAAACCACTCCATTAGGTATTATGTGGGCTATGAAACAGACAAAATACATGATTTATCTCATTATGGAGATTACACATGGAGATATATCTGTATCTATCTCTACCAGAGATATAAATTATATGTAAATAATTCTAGGACATTAGGTAGAGGTATAATTGGGAGAAAAAGCAAGAATATGGGCAATTCCAAGAAGGCAAATGGATCAATTTGTTTGAAATACAAACTTCAAACAGCGTGAAAGCCTTTAAGAGTTCAGATACATAAAATATACTTCCTTTTTTTCAAGGCACTGGCTTTAACCAGGACTGGAAACTTTAATCCTAGAAGACTGTGAATGCCAGATGAGGGAGTTTGGGCTTTATTCTGATGGAAGTGGATATCCTCTTGAAGGTTGTTTTTTTTTTAAGAAGCTGGGTTTTTTGTTTTTTTTTTTAAAGGAGCTGGGGTGGACAGCTATGATATGTTGAAACACCAGCTACAAGGTTGTTACAATATTCTATTCCCAGAGAATAATAATAATGGCTTGAACTAGGAGTAGAGAACAGATGTAAGATTTTACAAGGACAGAGTCAATGGGGCTAAAAAGAAAAAGCAATCAAAGATAATTTGAGAGATTCCAGTCCAGTGTCATTCAAAGACAGGCATTTATGAGTTTGGTTTTTTTTTTTTTTAAGATTTTATTCATTTATTTGACAGAGAGATCACAAGTAGGTAGAAAGGCAGGCAGAGGGAGAGGGGGAAGCAGGCTCCCTGCCAAGCAGAGAGCCCGATGTGGGGCTCGATCCCAGGACCCTGAGATCATGACCTGAGCTGAAGGCAGAGGCTTAACCCACTTAGCCACCCAGGCACCCCTATGAGTTTGGTTTTAAATTTATACTTCAGATGTTACCAGGATGCAGAAATCCATCCTGCTGCTGTGTCTAAAAGTTGCAAGTGACAACTTAGATTTGAAGGCTGTCTTTCCAGGGCTAACTAGTTAACAGTTCTGGGAAAGAAAGCAATTACCAGGTAAGTGTGGAGAGAGAAGAGAAGAGGACCACACACATGAAAAACCAAGGTCCTTAATGGGGGTAGGGGAGTGGAGAGGGAAGGCAGGAGAGGATAAGGTCATGCATGAAGCCAAGGTGGAGTCATAAGGATGTAGCAGTCACAGTACCAGGTGCTGCAGGGCAGTCAAAGGGAGTAAGTACTGAGAAAAGTCCGTATGATTTTAAGTATCGTGAGATCCTAGTGCTCTTTCAAAGACCAGTTTCACTAGAATGGAAGAAGTAGAGACAAGAGTACAGTCAATGATTGAGTGAATGAGAATAAACTATACATTCGAAAATCTGGGTGACTACAAGAAAGAGAAGATAGGAATTCAAGGGGATACATTACATTACAGGACTATGACACAGATTTTACAACCACAAAATAAGTTTTTAAAGATAAAATGCTAAATAAATGTTACACTTCTTTGCTTACCTGGCAAAGATGAATTCATACAACTCCAAATTTCAACCTAAAATTGTAATCACAAAAAAGCTTTTATATAACCAGTTCCTAAATATGACAATTTATACAGAAATTATGTACAGCTAATTTGATTATGTTTGTCTCTATGTAGTCAGTGTTCTAAGACTATATGAGTATCAAGCAGCTATTGAAGGAAGAAAAAATAAAACTGAGATGCAAAAATATTGTTTCCTCTCTTCCCATCTTCCCATCTAAGAGCACTAACGATGAGTCTGGGTACTCAGGATGCTTATTGGAATTACTGTTTCTAACCACAAAGACAAAAGTGTCTATAGAGCAAGTAAAGGTAAATGTAACTGTCAGAATTTTTTGATCAAGTTTTCACCCCTCACATAATGCAAGTCACCACATCTAAAAAGTCTGTCTCATGTAAGTTCATATTCCATAGCCTGGCCCACCGATGTCCTGAGCACGGAGGATGGACCAAGCACTGTAAAGATTTTTAAGTTACATGATTCAGACATGCAAGCAATATATCTACAATACACCAAAAATTGGGAAATAGGAATAATGAGAAGTCACACATTTCCCCTTATCCCAAATTTAACTTTTCAAATCCAAAATAAATGTAAGATATAGTTATTATGGTTTTCATAATATTATCAAAATAATGTTATCTAATAACATTATCTAATAACAATATCTAATAACATTATCAAAATAAGTAAAATTCCAAATTCCAGATAAAAGGTTATAATGAAGTTTAAAGACTGTAATACATTTATATTTAATATTATTTTTATACCTACATCATAGGATAAACAATAAAAGATTAAAGACAATATTCTACCTAGCAATTTGTGTGATGATCTTTTTAAAATACCTAGTTAAATCTAACATTTTAATCTGGTCACAAACCCAAATCATTTTGAAAATTTTCCTGAATCTAGAAGTTAACTCATTAGATGGCTTCATTTAGACAAAAGCTTTAAGTTAAACAAAACCTACCATTGTTTCAGGGCAATAATCTGGGGCTCGCTGTAACAGATGCTTTAGTCGGGATTCACTTTTTGAGGAGAATATCTATTTGAGAAAAAAAAAAGTTTTTGTGGCATTTTTCTGCAAGAAATAAGAAGATGTAAAATTTGTTGTCCTCTATACTTATCAGTTGTCTAGAGTATTTTCCAACTTCCTTTTATAAATGGGAAACTTTTGGAAAGATCTAAATTAAGCTGAGGTAACATCTCTTAAACAGTTGGTTAGTTTGGCAAATAAGAAAGTCCATATATGCAAGTTTAGACCTTTTCTAATGACCTAAAATGGAAAAAACCATGCTACCAAATCTGTTAGAGGACAAAAGAGAAAAAAGAAGAAAACAGAAAAGAAAAAAAGATAAGTTTATTCTAAACTGTTCTACAAACCGCTGTTAGTCAACTGACAACAATGTAAAACAGATTATGTCATACCCTTGTTAGTGAACAAGAAGTCTGTGAATAGCATTATGGCATAAACTTCTATAAAATACCATTAAATAGACACAAAGCCATTTTTAATAAAGATACTGAGGAGGTGACCAGTTCATTCGCCAGGCTAACTGGTGGCTCTCTTCCAAACAGAATTTTAATTACTGCAATTACAATTTGATGTCTCAGTAAATTATAAGCCATTATATATGAGATAGAACTTCATGGTTACCTGCAAATAGTCAAGACTATGAAATCCATGAATGCTAAGGACAATGAAAAATGATTTATCTCCAGTTAGTTTTAGTAGCATTTTTCTCCCAAACTACCAACTATAGTTAATACGTGACAAGAGCTAGAATATCACCATTTTGCAACCATTAGTGAATTATGCATTTAGGCAATTAGCAATAATGACTATAATGTTAATTACAAAAAGAAGCAATCAGACACAGTAACATTATGAGTAAGACCTGCTGAACTAACAAACAAAGCCAAAATAAAGCAAAACCTAACCTGAATCTGATCAAGCCTCTGGACCTGTCTCGTTAGGTTATTATTAGCCATGTGTGACTATCTAAATTTAACCTTAAATCAATTATGATTAAATAAAATTTAAAATTCAGTTTCCCAAACTCTTTCTCTTTCTCCTCGACCTCTTTAAACACATTCTTTTTTTTTTAACTTTAAATTTTTTTTAAAATTAACATATAATGTATTATTTGTTTCAGGGGTACAGGTCTGTGAATCATCAGTCTTACACAATTCATAGCGCTCACCATAGCACACACCTTCCCCAATGTCCATCATCCAGCCATCCTATCCCTCTCACCCTGCTACCCTCCAGCAACCCTCAGTTTGTTTCCTGAGATTAAGAGTCTCTAATGGTTTGTTTCCCTCCCTGGTGCCATCTTGTTTCACTTTTCCCTCCCTTTCCCCCACGACCCCCACCCTGCCTCTCAAATTCCTCAGAGAGATCATATGATAATTCTCTTTCTCTGACTGACTTATTTCACTTAGTTTAATATCCTCTAGTTCCAACCACGTCATTGCAAATGGCAAGATTTGGGGTTTTTTGATGGCTGCATAGTATTCCACCATGTGTGTATGTGTATGTGTGTATATACTGCATCTTCTTTATCCATTCATCTGTCTTTAAACACATTTCAAATGTTCACTTGGCACATGTAGCTAGTGGCTACCATAGTGGATCACACAGATACAGAATATTTTCATCACTGCAGAAAGCTCTATTGGATAGCTCTGCTCTAAATCTACCTACCAATTACTAAGCAATATAGAGGACAGGGGAACACAATAAATGATACCATGGAGTTGCAAATAGCATAATTCAGATTGTGAGAAACTCTACAGGATAAATGGCCAGATTTATTCACCAAATAAGCAAAGTCAGGAAAGCAGTGCTTCAGCTCCCTTATGATACCATCTAAGAGCCATTTTTGCTTTTAAAAGCTGGATCCTACAATCCTACCAGCCTCAATCTCAGAATGACTGTATGTCCTAATTCCCTGCTAGATGGATAAACTGATGGTCTATAGAAAGCATTCCCCTGGGGAGTTGGTAACTAGGCTGTAGCATACTAGCCACATGGACTACAACTCAGCCATACACAGGAGTGAACTATGGATTCACATATAACATGTATGAATTTGAAACACATTATGCTGACAGAGCTATATTCAAAAGGCTACATTTATACGACATTTTGAAAAAGGGACAGAAAATAAATCAGTGGTTTCCAGGGGAGGGGCCAGGGGGAGAGAAGAGGATTGTCTACACAGTGGCACAGGAGGATTTGGGAGGAGTTGATAGAATTGATGCATTATGGTGTTAGTTACATAATGATGTGTTTATCAAAACCATACATAAAAAAGCATGGATTTTTACTTAAAAAAAAAAAAAAAGCTGTTGTTCTGACAATACATTTGCAGAAAACTTAATCTGCTATAGTGTTTTGACATGAATTATGTACTTACATGAGCTGAGTCACTATCTTGTTTTATAATTAAAGAGTATCTTGCAAAATCTTTCTAAATTCAAAAGACTGTTTGAGCGGTGGTTCAGTTGGCTGAACAGCTAAGTCTTGGTTTTAGCTCAGGTTGTGGGATCCAGCCCCTAACCCCCCATCATACTCCACACTCAGCAAGGAGTCTGCTCTGCCCCTCCCTCCCCCTCTGCCCCTTCCCCGCCCCCCGCTCATGCATGCATGAGCTTTCTCTCTCTCTCTCAAATAAATAAAATCTTTATAAATAAATAAATTCCTAACATTGTTTGAGAGAAGTTTTAATTCCAGTTAGGTAGCTCTCTAAATTCTAGGAAGTAACAAAATACACATTATTGAAAACTCTTCAAAAGATACTCAAGGTCGGGGTGCCTGGGTGGCTCAGTGGGTTAAGCCTCTGCCTTCAGCTCAGGTCATGATCTCAGGATCCTGAGATTGAGTCCCACATCGGGCTCTTTGCTCAGCAGGGAGCCTGCTTCCCTATCTCTCTGCTTGCCTCTCTGCCTACTTGTGACCTCTATCAAATAAATAAATAAAAATCTTTAAAAAGAAAAAAAAAAAAAAGATACTGGAGGCCATTTGTTCTCAAGTGCCAAGGCCAGAACTGCACAACCAAGGTGATGAAAGAAAGTAAAGACTTTATGCACAGGTATTGTCTCAGTGGAACTTGACTTAAAAGGCTCAATCAGAAAAATTCAAACCTACAGAAAAGTTTCAAGAATAGTATAGGACACTCACATAATCTTCATCTAGTTACTCATTATTAACATTTTGCAACATTTGCTTTAACTCTCTCTACATGTACAGATATTGCTATTTTGATGAAATATTTTAGGATTCATTACAGACATGGCCATTCATTCCACTTCCCAGCACATATCTCCCAAGAAAAAGGACACTACTAATTATGTCACTGTAATACAATCACCAAATTTAGGATCATAGCACTGATTCATTATTATTATAGTTCATATTCAAATTTCACCAATTTATCCAATAATGTTACTTACAGCAATTTTTTTTTAAAATTCCAGGATCCAATCCAAGACTGGATATCACATTTAGTTGTCATAGCTGTAGTTCCCTTTAATCTGCAAGTTTCTTAACCCTGACAACTTTGAAGAGTACAGGCTATTGTTTTGAGGAATATCCCTCAATCTTGATTTGCCCTATTGTTTCCTCATGATTCAGGTTATGTTTTTTTTTTTTAAGATTTTATGTATTTATCTGACAGACAGAGGTCACCAGTAGGCAGAAAGGCAGGTAGAGAGAGAGGGGGAGTCAGGCTCCCTGCTGAGCAGAGAACCCAATGCAGGGCTCGATCTTAGGACCCTGGGATCATGACCTGAGCTGAAGGCAGAGGCTTTAACCCACTGAGCCACCCAGGCACCCCTGGGTTATGTATTTTTGACAGGAATGCTACTTAGGATGTGTGCTTCATTTCAGTTGCATTATGTCAGCAGACACATATTAATTTGTTCCGTTATTGGTGATGTGAACTGTGAGACTTGGTTAAGGTGCTGTCCAGCAGATTTCTCCAAAACTATACTTAATAAACAGTCACATAACCTCAACAATTATTATGTAAGCTTACCTGTTCACATACATCATGGCACATCTGATTATCCTTTGAATGATTACAACACAGTGCACCTAAGAGAAAAAATAAACACCAGATGTTGCCCACTGTTAAATAAACAAGATGATTAAACTAAATCCGATGGCTACAAAAAATATTTATTCAACAGATGATGATGATGATTATTATTATTATTTCAACATAACAAGCATTTACAAACCAAGGACAGTGCTGTCTGAGCACATGGTCCCTGCCCTCAAGAAGCTTGCAGGCTAATAACAGAGACTGTCATGTGTACTTTCTACGTACCAGAATTTTACTAAGCTTGCTTTAAGCATTATCTCATTCAATCCTTATAATTACCCTATAGGCTATATTCTATTCTTATATCTACAATGTATGACTAAGTGATTAAAAAAAAGGAAGTAAATTTTGTTTTGGATATGTTAAATTTAAGGCCTATAGGACATCTAGATGGAATAGCAGTAAAGTCAGAAATCTAAGCCTGGATTGCAGGTAAAGCCAAGCTGAAGATCCAAGTTGAAAGTCATCCACATAAAGGAGACATGGAAATGAAAGACATTACCTAGGGAGAGTTAGTAGTGAGAAATCACAGCACCAAATCTAAAGAACACAAAGTCTGTGACATGGGAAGAAAAAAGACACTGAGATGGAACAGTCAGACAGGCTGGTCAGCCTCGAGAGAGTAGCATTACAGAAGAGGGAAAAGTGTCATGTACCAAAACATACAGGTTAGACTGAAGACTCAAAAAAAGGAAATGGAATTATCAATTAGGAGGCCACTTAGTAATCTTCACAAGGTACTTTCTGTGGAGCTACAAGTGGATGATATTAAATAGTAAACCAGAGGTGAGGAAGTATAAACAACAAACAATGGCTCTCATTAAGTCTGGCAGAAACAGGAGGGAAGGGGCACCTGGGTGATGCAATCAGTTAAGCATCCAACTCTTGGTTTCCACCCAGGTCTTGATCTCAGGGATTGAGTCCCTGAGCAGTGCTCTGTGCTCAGTGGGTAGTCTGCTTGGGGTTCTCTCTCTTTCTCTCCCCCTCTGTCCATCCCTGCTTGCACACGCTTTTTATCTCAAATAAATAACGAAAACGAAAGGAAGGAAGGAAGAAGAGAAGAGAAATAAAGAAAAGCCATTGAGTTCGGGGCAAGGGGTGCAATAGTGAATAAATGTTATATTCTCTGACTTTATCCAGGTTATATATAGTCTGATGGTAAAACAAAGTCTAGACAAGAGGAAAGGATATAAGGACACTAATAAATTATGAGGGAAGTTGATAGCCTCCATTTTCTCAGTGAAACACAGATTAGATCTGAAAACAAAAACAGTTGAGATGGGGTTGGGGGCTTGAGGCGAAACTGTGGAAGTGTGGAGCAGTCACTTTGGAGAACAGAGAAAGGAGGCAACTATAAATATGTTTCTCAAACTTGTATTCTACTCATGAGTTGTTAATATCTATCCCTCAGGAGAAAACGTTTCATGTTCAAACTAACTGAGAAATGAAGAATTTTAAAAAGTTAAAGAGAATTCCTTATTGCAGGACTTCGCAAAGCCTTTAATATGCTTACATGTTACTAATCTCCCAAAAAGAGATCTAAGTAGACAGACTTCTCAGAGCACAGCATTTTTTTCATGGCACTTACTAATATTTCAGAATGCCAGTTTGAGAAACAACAAATCAGAGAAAAGGAAAAACATTGCCAAGCAGCATTACAGACTAGGAAATGCATAAATGGGCTACGGAAATAAACAGCAGAGATATGTTATTATTCTACAGTGTACCTAACTGGAAAAAAGATACAGCTGGATTGATCAGGGGCTGTCAAAAGAGACATGATGAAAATGTTACATTTCAGGCAGCTGGATCTGATACAAGGGTTTAAAATATAAATTTGCAATATTATCTCTTCAAATGCAATCTACACAATTTCAGTACATGAATTAGATGAAAGCAGAGCTTTTTTGACTGAAGGGAGGATCTGTATTGGGGATTGAAAATGAATGAATAGATGAATAAACAAAGAGCTCTTAAATCTCACCAACAAGCCTTCTAAATTCAAAACTGGAAATTGTTCTCCATAAAACCGGGTGTATTGGGGGGGTAATCACTCATGAGGCTTTCTCAAAACACCCCTTCTCCTTGTCATGCTACACAATGCTCCCCCCATCTTCTAAGATTCCTATAATGTCCCCAGTCTCATTATGCATTACAATGGGAAAGGCAGATAGGAAAAAGAAAAACAGAAGTTGCCACTTTCTACCATCTTCTAACACAAAGGTCATTTGAGGGCAAAAAAATCCAGCTGATCATGAGCAAAGATAACTCAGGATAACATATGGTCCCAATAAGCACAAGCTTAGCAAAAAGTAAACAACCAGGCAGACAAGAGTCTGATTTGGGCCTAGGGACTTTTGTAAAACAGTTTCTTGGAGCAAAGGTCTATTTAGAACAGAAGCAAAATGTGTTATAATTAAAATTAAAAGTCCAATAACAATGGAAAGTTTTATTAAAAATATATAAAAGACCATTTCCCCCTGTTTAATAGTTAAGGTCAAATATACAATGTAGTGACTCCAAAGTTAAATTTTTTAAATAATTCTTTTTTTTTTTTTCATTAAGAAACCCCAAAGTTTGAAAAATAAGAAGAAAAATGATCTATACTCCCACTGTCTTGCCAGAACCTATGTTGACATTTTGACATATTTCCTTCTAGTCTTTCTAAAGCCTCCTGCCTTTTTTTTTTTTTTTTAAAGATTTTATTCATTTATTTGACAGAGAGAGAGAGAGAGAGAGAGAACACAAGCAGGGGGAGTAGGAGTGGGAGAAGCAGGCTCACCACCAAGCAGGGAGCCTGACTCGGGACCACGACCCAAGCTAAAGGCAGACACCCAACGACTGAGCCACGCAGGCGCCCCTCTAAAAGCCTTCTGATAATTCTGACAATATGGGATCACGGAGGGCAGCCCAAAGTCTTCTGGTAATAACTCCCTTCCCCCTCCCAACAGAGCATTCCTCACTAATAGTACATTTCCTCCCTTGAGAGGACTGCCACACTCCATGAACAGGCTAGGGGACCCATGTTCCATCATATTTTCCATATCCTATCCTTAACCTTAACCATTATTACATTGGTGCACATTTTTCTTCCTTGAAACAGCAAAACTTTTTACAATCTTTAACAGTACATATTTTTCAAGAAATAAAAGTCTACAAATAGACATCAATTCACATGCCTCCCCTTTACATGTGGAGAAGGGATTCAAATGTAATTAATGTGGCAACTAAAGGTCTTTGTCTTTTTTAGAGCTATTAAAATGGATTAATTGGGTCATTTAACAATTAGAGTGCAAAAAAACTCTCCAAGGCCTAATGTTTTTATATAAGACAATTTTAGAAATGTTTTGTTTTTATAATTTGATTCTAATCTAATTTCTTGTTCTTCAAGAAAAATAGTTTAAAACTCTTGTTCTCAAGAAATGGAATTGAACAGATAAAGGTAAATTAGTTAAAAATAAACTTGATATTGACATGATAAAAATAAAAAGCTCAGGTGTTATCCTCATTAAAGACATAAGGATATTTTGCACCCCATTCCAAGAGCCTATAACTATAAAATTAATAAAAACCAAAGAGATTGCTAAAAGCCACGTATATTGGCTTTAAGAAGACATTAGTGTAACCTAGAAATATGCAAGCAGAATTATCCAATAATTAGAAACATCAAGGTCTAACAGTTGGGCCACATGTGTACTAAAGATAGGCAAGTTAGCAGGAAGCACATGCTCCAGCCACAAGGGAAAAATGCAACTTCTAAGACCAACCAGCTCTTAAAAAAACAAATACCCTAATCTAAAACTAAAATATTCGTAGAATTATAGGATTTTTGAAGTTAAAAAGAATTTTGCCACAGAAATCTCTTAAAAGCTATAATTCAATTTAATGAAAAGCCATTCTTGCTTTCTTTTTTAAAGAAAATAAAGATTCCCCCTAATTCATGTCTTCCTAAAGAATTAATCACTAAAACAGAATATATATATATCCCACACTGTTGAGGAGGTAAAAAAAAAAAAACTACATCTGAGCTGATACTAGAAAAAGTCATTCCAAATAAAAAAGATGTGTTAATAATAAAAAAAACTCATCTTATTTTTAATCACATTTTTTTAAAAGAGCCTGGAAATGGACACTTTTAAAACATTTAAATGACAACTATATCTTCAACTTAAAAGCACATTCTTGCAATTGTTACATTTATTCCTTTAAAAATATGTGGTGTTTGTATTTCTATATAAAATGTATTATCAGCTAAGAAAGAGCCAAACAGTAAAGTGACCACCCATATCCCCATTACCTGGGTTCAACATTGCTAACATTTCATCATACTGATTTATCTATCTAGATATCTCCATTGCCTGCCTTGTACTACAGTGACAAAACAGCCAGTTATATTCGTCTGATTCTATTACAGGTATGACTACCAGACAGAACCTTCATGATGTCACTCTTCTAATAAAGGGCCCAAAATGGCCTCTTGCTATTCCAGTTCTAAACTTTCCAAGTTTTCTTATAACTTTACCTTCCCTGACCTTCTATTATTTTTTAACAAGGAAAGCCTACAGTTACCATGAACACAGCCTTCTGACTGAAATGTTTAGTGCCCTTTCACTGCTGTCCTAAATCCAGAACATCTTTCAAGGCTTAAATCCCACCTCAACTCTCCAATAACTCCAAGCCCTGTTGATTTTTTGGTTATTGAAAGTCCTGATAGTCTAGTCAGAACTGGCAACTTTAACATTTAAATCTTCTCTAATTACTTCATGTGTGTACTTACGGTATCCCCAATTTGACTGTAAACTTCTTGTATCCATTTAGCATACTGCTCAGCTCAAAATATGATATTCATTGGTTAATAAGTAAAAATTTCTTAGTTATACAATGACTTTTATCAGAAAAAAGCTAAAAAAAAGTTGTATTTCTCCCGCCAGGACACTTCAGTATCACACTTCACACAGTGACCAATCAATAATTTAGCAACATCATACAAGGTTTTGGCCTAAGTCGAAAGATAAATTGGACCCAATCATATATTCAGGCACAGAAGTGTACGGCCAGCTGGTTGTGGGCCCTGAAGCCATAAGGTCAAAAAGAGCTGCAGCTAGGGAAGTTGAAGTTTTATGGCAGCTCAGAAATGATGAGTAAAAAGAGGAAGCTGATTGGTGGAGAGTGGGAAATGCAAGAGAGGCACAGAGAAGCTACGAAAGGTACAGAGAGACTGTGTCTAACAGTAGTTTTAGCTCCTGGCAGCTTTCTAGTTCCCATAGCAGTCCCTGAGGTCTGCTTTGCTGAATTTCCTACCTTTGGTTTTTCATGTGCTTCCCTGTTAAGTACTATAGACTAGCCCCCCAATCCTGAGCCACCTTGGTTTCTGTTCCTTTAAGGGGTCAAAAGAGCCATAACCTAGACATTCATCACGCTGAAATAACTAAAGCAAATGACTCTCCTAAGGTCCTCCGCAAAGAGGCTAATAGCCAGTATTTTTAGATAATTCCTTTGTCCATTCTGTGCTGCAGGACTCCATCTATAAAAAAAGGAATCTAAAAGTAAAAAGGCCTGGCACCCAGTGGCATGACCAAAAAGTTTCTCTTAATATTACACTCTTCTTGACATCTTCTTCATGTTATCTGTGTGCTTTACAACATCCATCATATTATGTGCTATATACTTAACAAAATCACATTTTTCCTCAGATATAAATGGTTATGTACTAAGACAACCACATAATGTTAGCAATGTAGATATATATACACACACACATATATATATGATAATTAATGTCTGAATTTCCTACTAATCAATAAACCCATGAAAGCAGAGACCATGTCTGTTTTTGCTTATCCCTTTATACCTGGCACCTATCACAGTATCTGGCACTATTAACAGCTTAACAAATATTTGCTGAATGGATTACTGACAGGTATGAAATGGACCTAAGCAGTTATTCCTATTATCCATCTTAAACACATACAAAAACAGAACTTTTGATGCTCTTCTTGGCTCACCTGCCAACCTTCCTCCAATCTGTGCTCCTCTCCCCAACTTCCAGACATCAGTAAATGACATCACTTTTTACTAAACTGCTCAAGGTAAAAACCTACAAGTAATCTTTAATTTTTCCTTCCCTCACTTCCCACAACCGATCCATGTGGGATCAGATTCAGGTGGTATCCTGTATCTCTCCTCTTTTATTTCCACCACCACTTCACTGTAAATCACCACCATCTCCTGCTTCAAGTACTTCAGAGGGCTTCTTCCAGTCGGCCTGCTGTTACTCCTACCCCACTATAATCATTTTTTTTTTATTCAGCAGCCAGAGTGATCTAAAATACAAATCAAAGCTTACATCTCTTACACAATAGTCTGTTGGTTTCTTTCTGCACAAGGAATAAAATCCACAATCCTTATGTGGCTTTTTGCAAGGCTCAGTACTGTTAGCCCTAGCCCACCCTCCTGCTCACCATGTTGTAACCATACTGGTTCCTTCTTGCCTTTGGGCCTCTGCATTTTCTGGTCCCTATCCCTATTTTTCTTAGACCTTCAGTCTTCAGATTTTGCTTCTGAACTTTCCTTCCCAAAAAGGACTCTCTTGTTATCACTGTGTAAAGAACCACCCCCCCAACACACACACACACACACACACACACACAATCCTATTATCAGCTGGTTTCCTTCACAGCCTACTTATCACTATCAAAACACATTTTATTTATTTGTTTATTGTCTATCTCTCCTCAGGTAAAATGTAAGCTCCTTGAGAGCAGCAATCCTTTTTTTAGAATAGTGCCTGACATCTAGCAAGCACTGAATAAATACAGGTTTTTTGAATAAACAAACCTCTGTGGGATGTTTTGCTCTTTTAAAAACCACACTTAAAGTATATAAAAACCACCTCCTTGACATCGTTCCAATTTCTTCTAGAAGAGGCATACAGTGAAAAGTATGGTTACTGAGATTGCTTAAATCTATGGATATGAGACAGGAACTTTTAGCAGCATGCCAAAGTAAACTGTCATATCTGGTCTATCACCAATCCTAGCTCTTTCCACAATGTGGGCCAAGATAAGTCTTTGAGAAGAGAATCTGCTTTTTATTACTTTCCTCCAGATAGGCGTTAGCTTTTTCTAACTTAAAATTCATTACATTCTTTTTCAGGATTCTAGGCTGACTATTACATAATTCCTTAAATGTCAACTTATTGAAATTTAGCCCTTAATGTTTCATCTTTCCCTTTCTTGTACCATTACAAAACATCTTAAATAGAAACAGACCTACTATCAGATGCCATGACACACAGATCCTGAAACCACAGCATAGGGTCCCATCCCATCCTTCAAAGAGAATATCAGAAATGGGGGAGAGGGCAGTGCTGGGATTGGAAAGTACACTGGGATAGTAAGAGTAGCATTACTCCAATTAAGAAGGTGTGCCCTTCTTCACTGAGCTAGTAATATCATTCCCTCATCTCCACCCCCAGGAATAGCAATAAAAATCGCTAAGAACAGCTAAGACTTCTAAGTAAAGCCTTATACCAGAGGATATAGGGAAACCCAGACTTGGAGAGGAAAAAGAAGACTGTCTGATCAGGAATAAAAGCCAGGCCTTCACTGAAATACAATTTAATATTCTGTTCTAAATTTTTATTGAGGATTGAAGAACTTTTCCCACACTTTCTACAAATTCACAATGGAAGCTTTTGTCCATTGTAATACTCAATGTCCTTTATGTAAGGACCAGGCAATAAATGTTTCCTAGAACTTAATAGAGGGACAAATCTCACTTTTGGTTCAAATGGAATTTTTCTTTTTCTCAAACAATGCAAACTATATGTTGTCATGGATTTTTTGAGCTGGAAGGGCCTTTAGAAATTATCTAGCCTAACATTTTTAAAAAAATAATTTTATTTAAATAAATAATTTTATTTATTTATTTGAGAGAGAGAGAGAGAGCACGAGCAGGAGCAGAGGGGGAAGGAGACTCTCTGCTGAGCAGGGAGCCCAATGTTGGGCTTGATCCCAGGACGCTGAGATCATGACCCGAGCCAAAGGCAGACCCTTAACAGACTGAGCCACCAGGAGCCCCTAGGCCAGCATTTTCTAATGTGTCCTTTAGGTATCATGAACAAAAAAGAGTTCATAAGCAAACAAGCTTCTTTCTATAATACTTTGAGATATAAATCATGTTAAAATAATTAAACAAGGAGGCCAGTAGACTAGGATGTTTTTAATGGCTTGGTAGCCTTCTTAAGCAAACCAAAGCTTAAGCTTATAATGCCTCAAGATTAAGAAATCGAAATCTAAGGACAACCAATCACAAACAACCACCTAGGGTTTCCCACTAAGTCATCCCCCTAAGCTACAGCCAATCAAATAATTTCCTTGCTTTGCTTCTACCTCTTCTCTATTAAAATCTTTCCTCTAGCTCCTGCTTCCTGTTTGGTGCTACCTGATTCAAATCAATTTTTGCTCAAATAAACTCTTAAAATGTTTAATATGCCTCAGTTTACACATTAACAATCACATACTATTAACTTTACCCTTAAAAATGTACAACTCAGTTGCTTTTAAAATAAAATATTCAGAATTGTGCAACTATCACAACTACTTAATTTAAGAACATTTTCTATTATTGTAAATAGAAACTCCATACCTCTAGAAGTCTTTTTCCCATTCCCCAGCAAACAAGGTTCTTTACTACAGGAATCCTTGGACCCTTTATTGTGAATCTAACATGTTTTGTTAATTTATAAGAGAAGGGTACAATGTGCAGTGTTTCCCAAACTTATTTAATAGTTAACATTTCAGTGCTTATTATACACTATTCTAAATTCTATACATGTATTACTTCAATTAATTCTCACAATAAAATCCATAAGGTACTATATATAATAAATGTGGATATTAATGCACAAAAAGACTAAAGCTAAGTAACTTGTTCAAATATTCTTAATTACTCCACAGAATCAAGTGGTTGTGGGATGAGAATGGACAACTAGTATTCCATGGGCCATAACTTTGGAAGTGCTTTAGGTCAGCTTAATGAGAAAAATGGGGCCCAGAAAGGTCAGCTGATTTAGCCAAGAATACACAGCATATTCTCATTCTCTCTCTCCTTTAATGTCTGACAGCCAAATTTAGAACCCAATTACAATGATCTAATCCCAGGTTCCTGACACAATTCTCTCTCTTCTTTAAATACTATATTGTCTTAACAAACAAACAAAACCTTTAACACTGTAAGCTATCTTAAAATCTTGTTGGGTTTGATTTTGCTTGTTCTAGGTGTCTCTCCCTGTAGGCAAGGCACTTCACCACTTCGCTTGTATAAATCCCAGCCATCTTCTAACGTTTATGCAACTGGGGGATCAATTTTCCTCCCACCTTCATGGATGTCATCTCTCTCCCTCCCTCCCCACAGTCTTCCATCTCCTCTGGACACTTATACCTTGAATCCCAGTGGCTTGTGTCCTGCTGTACTCCACCTCCTACAGAGCTGGGGGGTGGGGCGGGGGGAACAAGAGTTGGCATCAACTCCTAAAGCCCAGAAAGTGGGAAACACTGAACAGTGTCTTATCCATTCTTGGTTTAATTCCTCAAGAGCAAGAACACAATTCTCCTTAAGCTCAACAGCCCCCAGAAAGTAGGGTTTACTGATTTTAATCTCCCGCCAGAGCCTAGCGCTACCTTGGACACACCGTGCACCCGCTGCGGACCGCAGGAGAATTAGATTCAGCAGGCTCGGGCCCATTCTCAGATACTTGAACCTGGGAGGCTGTGGGGCCCATCAGTGCTCGCCGCCTGAGGTATGCCTTTCTGAACCGTGGGTCAAGTTACAATAACTGGCCAGGGCGGCGGTAAGGCGGCTGCACCTCGGAAATCCCATTCAACCCTCGCGACCGTCCTGAGCAAAGGCATTTCACCACTTCTGGCAGAGACCCGAGTCCGCTGTGGGGGTGAGGGTCGATACGGGGGGCCCCGTCCTGTGGGTGACAGGGCAAGGCCTCGAACCCGGGTCACCGTTCCCCGTGCAGATAGATGTTCGGAGCGGAGAGAGCGAGGGTGGAGAGGGCTCTTCGCTCGTCGCGTCTCAGGGCCCCCTCCCGCCTCCCGGGACCTCCCGACCCTGGGTCACCGGACTTGGGCCAGGTCTGGGGGTCGCGCGCACCCCCGCCCCCTGCCTCGCGCCATCTTGGAGCGCTGAGGCGGCCGCCCTGGACCGCCCCGAACCGCTGCTCCAGCAGTTACTCACCCGCACTTCCCGGGGCTAGGCCTCCTGCCACCTCCGCGACCCCCGCCACGGCCAGAAGAAGCAGCAGCGTACGTCGCCGGGAGGCCGGGACCCCCGCCATGTCCGGGCCGGGGGTCTCGAGCCACGGGATGCTCGGACCCAGCCTGGCAGCCGCTGCAGCTCGCGGAAACCCCGCCCCGGCGGCCTGGACCTTTACTGATTGGCTGCGGCGCTCTCAAGCCCCGCCCCTCAGCCTCTGGGAGTTTCCAAAACCTGCTGGGGGCGGGAACATTCCCGAGACCCCGGCTCTTTGTTAAGGCCCAGCTGTGCGTTGGCTTTTGCTAAGGCGTCCCGCAGACAGCTTTCCCCAAGTGCCGGGTCAGAAGATGTCAGAGCAGGAAGGACCCTTACAACACCTTTACCACCTCTTGAGCTTTGCATCTGGGGTCACTGAGGCTCAGAGAGGAGACCGACCTGCCAGGATCTCACTCTAAGTTCGCCTGAGAGCTAGGGCATAGTCCAAGGCTAAACCAAAGAAACCTCTTTCTTTCACTACTCTTTACCCTCAGTGAGCCTTTTAATATCCTTTCTGACCAGATGCTGCCTCACAGGCAAAGAATCCACCCGGGTCAACTCGACCTCCCCTAAAATCTGAGGGGCACTGCTGAAGTGTCCCTCTCCTAACAGGACCGAGGGACAGTTTCACCACCAAAGCTCTTTGACACATGTAGCCTCTATGTGTCTTTGATGGACGGTTAAGTACTTATTCCTGTTAGGAAAAGCCGGGTTTTGGAATGGTTGTGTATCTAGATATGGAGAGCCTTGAATGTCAGATTTAGATTTTGTTTAAGAAGTAATTTGGAGGTAGGTCCCCCTCCACCCCTTACCACCACAGCTGTTGTGGGGAATGTTTGAGAGGGCCCACTGGCTATTAAAGTGCCTCTCTCCCTCTCTCCGTTCCCAAATTAATACTTTTTTTTTTTTTTTAAGATTTTATTTGAGAGAGAGGGAGTGGTGTGGGGGGGGGGGTGAAGAAGGGGGCGGGGACAGAGCGATAAACAGACTCCCTGAAGAGCAGGTGCTCTCAGGATCCTGAGATCATGACCTGAGCAGAAGGCAGACACTTAACCACTGAGTCCCCAGGGTGGCTCCCCTCTCCCCCGATTTTAAAAAAAGTATAACCACAGGTACAAATTTAAAATTCCTTAATATTATTAAATATCCAGTGTTTACATTTCCCGCATTATTTCATAATTTCCTTTTACGTTTTTCAAGTTCCAAACAAAGTCCATATATTGTAATTTTTATATGTTTTAGGTCCCTTTATATCTCTTCTCTCTCTTTTAAGTTTACAAAGGGAAAATATAAATTAAGATAATTTCTGAAACGTCTGCTCTGATGACAACTCTCTTGCTTCAAAGTCTGAGAGGCCACCTGTTTTCTTATAGGACAGAGTGACGTACTATTATTTAATGTGGGGCCAGAGGTTCTTAGCCTGTGGACCCAATCACATTTTCCAGCTTCATCTCCACACCCTCCCTGCATCTCTGCCACCATTCTTTCAGAACCTCTTACCTTTAGTTCCGGACCGCTGAAGAGCTTCCACCCCTCTGCCATAAAATGTAACTCCTCTGCGCAGAATTCCCCAATTCCTGTGGTAACCCCCTCAGCTGAGGAGACTAAGATGGTTGCTCTGGGTTCAGCTGTGCCCTGGAAGGACCTGGGCAGGAAGTGGGCTCTGTGTAAGGTGACCAACACATCTTGCTTTGCTTGGGACTGTCCTGATTTTAAAACTGGAAGTCTCATGTCTCAGATACTTCCTTAGTCCCAGGCAAAACAGGTCTCCTTAGCTCTGTGCCCCTTAGAAAATGTCATAAGAGAGGTCTGTAAGGAGGTTTCCATATGGAAAAATGGGGTCATACAAGTAATAGCTACCACTTCCAAGATAATTCAATAGGTAGCCCGATTATTATAAGCCATGCATATGGGCCATTTGACCACTGGGTCCCTGTGTTGGATTCCTAGGCTGACATAATAAAATACTTCAAACTGGGTGGCTTAAGCAACAGAAATTTATTGTCTCGGAGTTCTTGAAGCTAGAAGTCTGAGATCAAAGTGTTGGCAGGGTTGGTTCCTATTGAGAACCCTGGGGGAGAATCTGACTCATACCTCTCTCCTAGCTTCTGCTGTGTTACTGGCAGTCTTTGGCACTTCTGGGCTAGTAGACATATCACCTTGATCTCTGCCTTCATTTTCACATGGAATTCTCCTTTTGTGTGTGTGTGTGTGTGTGTGTGTGTGTGTGTCCAAATTTATCCTTTTTATAAGGACACTAGTCATATTGACTTAGAGGCCCATCCTACTCCAGTATGACTGCATATTAACTAATAACGTCTACAATAATCCCTATTTCTAAATATGGTCACATTCTGAGGTACTGGGCATTAGGACTTCAATTTATGAATTTGGGGGAGGCAGGAACACACACAGTTCAACCCATAACAATTCCTAAAGGAAAGACTATCCACCCACCCCAACAGAAATCAGTGACTCTGAAGGAGCTGAAGAAGGAGGAAGAGCATAAAGGACGGCTCAGTTGTGGTTCAAAGATCCTAAGTCCCTAATAACAGGAGTGGTTGGCTGCACCTCTGTCGACTCACAGAGGTGATACCTGGAATCTCAGGCATGAAGAGAATGCTTGAATACTTGGAGAGCTCTTAGCTGTAGAATAAAAAATGACTTTATTTCCAGGTAATTCTTATGAGATATGGCAGTAAAAGTTGCTCTGGACAAGTAAATCAATATAGTCATAGTAATGAGGTTGAGGGTACCTGGTGGTAGAGACAATTCCTCTGCTACCAAGATTTATATTTGAGATGGACATGTTAGAAGAACGGCTGAAATCTGAGTGGTGATGATGAGCCATCAAATGGAAGCTGCCTGAGATCCTCTCACACCAAAAGATGGCTGACCAGCCACTATATCATGGGGGAAGTCAAGAAACAGGGACAATTGTGGCCCTTATCCAAGCACTTTCTGGCCAACTATATGGCTCATTAACCTTTCTGGGTGGGGGTGGGGGTACCCTATGAAGCGTATAGGATATAGAAAGTCTACTGATGACTGTCCACTGAAGCAAGTGATCTGACCCTGGCCTTGGGCAGTATGCTTGAACAAACAGCACATCCATTGTGGGATTACCTTACCGTGTTTTGATGAAGCCAATATCTTATTTCCTGTTTCCCTCTGATCAGACCACCAGAAGCAGTTAGGTCTCCCATGAAATAGAAAGCAGCAATGTAATGTAGTGTAAAGAGCAGGGGCTTAAGATACACCTAAGTCCAAATTGCACTCCTTAGCTGTTAATCACATTAGTAGTTCATTTTGTTAACCAGCTGTCTGACTGTGGGCAAAATCATTTAACTTCTCTGGGTCTTGGTCTTTCCCTTTACATTTATTTTGGACTTCTTAAGAACAGGAAGGAAGATATTATATTTAAAATGTCTAATACAGTGCTTGACAGACCGTGAATGATATTAAATGCTCCAGAACTATATGAGATCTTGGGTCACAGAACTGACTGGCTGAATTTACTTCCCACCTTACTTCCCAGCTCTTCCCAGGAGAGAAGAGTCAAAAGTCTTGAGTTGTACCGTCTAACATGGTAGCCACTCGCCACATGTGGCTCTTGAGTACTGGAGAGATAGTGAGTCCAAACTGAAACATGCCGACACCAGATTTTAAAGACTTGGTATGAAAATAAGAATGTAAAATATTATTGAAATTAATTCCACCTATCTTTTTAAATTTATTTTGAGTTTTGGGGTTTTTTTGTTTGTTTGTTTGGTACAGACTTTTTTTTTTTAAAGCAGTTTTCAGTTCACAGCAAAATTGAACAGAAGCTAAGAGACTTCTCATATACCCCTGACGCCAACATAGGCACTGGCTCTCCCACCGTCAACATCCTGCTCTGAGCGGCACATTTGTTACAATCAATGAACATGCACTGATTCATTACTGTCACCCCAAGTCCAGAGTTTACATGAGGGTTGATTCTTGGTGTTATACATCCTATGGGTTTTGACAAATGTATGAAGACACACATATCTACCACTATTATTATTATTATTATTTTTTTTTTTTTATTTTTAAGATTTTATTTATTTATTTGTCAGAGAGAGCACACACAGGCAGGGAGAGTAGCAGGCAGAGCAGGCAGAGGGAGAAGCAGGTTCCCTGCCGAGCAAGGAGCCTGATGTGGGACTCAATCCCAGGACCCTGGGATCATGACTTGAGCTGAAGGCAGCCACCCAACCAACTGAGACACTCAGGCATCCCCACCACTATTCTTTTTACTCTTTTTAGCATGGCTGTTACAAAACTTAAAATTACACACGTGGTTGAGATTCACTTTGGGACTTACATAGTTCTGTTCCACAATGCTATTGTAATTGTCTTTCATTCTAAAGAAAGGTTAACGCTTAGAGATCAGTATGGCACTTTTAAAATGTTACCAATAGGGCACCTGGGTGGCTTGTTGGTTAAGCGTCTGCCTTTGGCTCAGGTCATGATCCTGGGGTTCTGGGATCGAGCCCAGCAGAGCAGGGAGCCTGCTTCTCCCTCTCCCTCTGCCTGCTGCTCGCTCCCCCTTGCTTGTGTTCTCTCTCTGTTAAATAAATAAAATCTTTAAAATAAAATAAATAAAATGTTACAAATAATTTTGTCCTAAACTCAAAATATTTTTCTATATTTTAGATAAATAAAACCCATAAAATCTTTTGATTCATGTTCGTGTGGTATAATTTCCTCATCATTTCATGTTTAATTTATGTTTCTTTAAAGTAGGTTTGTTGTAGAAATCATATAGTTGGTTGCTTTTTTCTTTTTAATTTTATCTGACAATATCTGTCTTTTAATTGGAGGGTTCAGGTAATTTTATTTTTAAAAATTTTTAAATTTAAATTCAATTTAGTTAACATATAATGTATTGTTAGTCTCAGGGGTAGAGTTCAGTGATTTATCAGTTGCATATAACACCCAGTGCTCGTTACATCAAGTGCCCTCTTTAATGTCCATCAACCCCTCCCCCCAACCCCCATCCCTCCAGCCACCCTCAGTTTGTTCCCAATAATTAAGAGACTCTTATGGTTTGTCTCCCTCTCAATTTTCATCTTATCATATTTTTCCTTTTTCCTTCCCTTCCCCTACGTTCATCTGTTTTGTTTCTTGAATTCCACAATGAGTGAAATCATATGATATTTGTCTTTCTCTGACTGACTTTTTCATTTAGCATAATACCTTCTAGAGGGTCATTTGGATTTAATATAATTATTGATATGGCTGTTTAAATCGACCATCTTGCTATTTGTTTTCTATTTACTCCATTTGTTCTTTTTCCATTTTCCCATTATTTCTCTTTTCCTACGTTCTTTTGGAATAATAGAGTGGAGTGTTGTTTTTATGATTTCATTTTATCTTCTCTACTGGCTAAGTAGCTCTACCTCTTTATTTTATTTTTCAGTAGGTGCCCTAGGGTTTATAGTGTACATTTTAACTTATTACAACCTACCTTCAAATAATAATTATCACTTCATGTAAAATGTAAGAACATGACAACAATGATTCCATTTCCCCCTTCTTGTCTTTTGTGCTAATGTTTTCATATGCTTTGCTTCCACACGCTATTATTATTTTGCTTTAAATAGCCAATTATTTAAACAAGGGATTATAAAGCAAGAAATAATGTCTTTTATATTTATCCACATGTTAGGCATTTCGGCTCCTCTTCATTCATTGATATAGATCCAGATTTCTCTCTGGCGTCTAGAGGAGAGAAATGTCTTGATTAAGAACACGGCAGGTTTTGTTGATTTTAATTAGCTAGGATCCCATATTTTTTTTCAGGAATTTATGCATAATAAATTTCTGAAGTTAATCTTTAAGGAAAATAACTTTTCTGGATTTGTTTAGCCTAAACACATCTTATGATCATGAATCGCTTGGTCTTGAAAAGGAAGAGGTCCACTTTGAATTCTTTAAGACTTGATGATTTGTGGGGGCACTTGGGTGGCTTAGTCACTTGGGCATTTGACTCTTGGTTTCAGTTCAGGTTGTGATCTCAGGGTCTTGAGATCAAGCCCCTTGTCGGGCTTTGCGCTCAGTAAGGAATCTGCTTGAGATTCTCACTCTCCCTCTGTCCCTCCACCCCAAAATAAATAAATAAATCTTAAAAAAAAAGACTAGGGGGGCCTGGGTGGCCCAGTTTGTTCAGTGTCTGCCTCCGGCTCAGGTCATGATCCCTAGGGGTCCTAGGGGTCCTAGGATGGAGTTCTGCATCGGGCTCCTTGCTTAACAAGGAGCCTGCTTCTCCCTCTGTCTGCTGCTCTGCCTGCTTGTGCTCTCTTGCTCTCTCTCTCTAATAAATAAATAAAATCTTTAAAAAAAGACGATTGATAGCTGGCTTCATGTGTATACAATGGGCCAATTTTAAAAATATGAATATATTTCTTATTTCTAATAATCCCTTCATTAGAACTAAAACGTTAAGGTAAGGCATTCGTTTCTTCAGAGACGATTCCTAGAGGAGAACAGTAGACAAAAAAGATAATTCCTAACTTTTTGGTTTTAAAAATAAACCTTTGAAATTCCAGGCAGAGGCAGTGGTCATCAGAGTAAAAGCTGTTGAGATATCAGAATCTAGCCCCAAAGGCTGAGGACATAAAACATTTATATGAACAACAGACTTGGAAGAATACTCTGAGAGACACAGTCCTGTCCTGTTGGAGCTCGGGGAAGTGACAGTCGTCCTAAAATTCCCCCGCACTCGATGTGAGTGTAGAAGAGAAATGGCTGTAAGTACGCCTTATTTCCTGGTCTCCGCCTACAGCGCCATCGAAGAGTGGCTGAACATTTGCTGTGCCCTTGGAGAGGGGCAAGCCAGGGTTGAGAGAGCTAGGAGAGTCTGTAGAGGACATGGCCATTTGCCTGATCTCTACCCAATACCACACGACAGTGCAGGTGTCAACAGAAACTGATGATGACAATAGAGGACCAGATGTCCTGTCTTCTTTCCCAGTCCCAGCTGGCGGGTTTGGTTCTCCATAGGCCTCTGAAAGCTAGGGAGGGGGTTGAGGAGAGGCTTTGACAAAGCTGAGATCCCGCTGAATTGAATGAAATTAGGTTTTAGTCACCTAACAGGAGAGGGACTTGCAGAGACAACTAGCTGTCCATCAGCCCTTCTAGAAGTTGTTGCTTAGAAGCAACGACCCAGCCAGAGAAAACATTTTCTACCTGTTATCATGTTCACTGCTGATTTAATAAGTGGGGTTATGTCTTTGTAGAGCAAAGGCAATCCCTGTGCCCTAAAGCAGAATCTGTGTGTATCTGACCTCCCCATTGGCCCATGGGTTGAGATCTCACAGGAGGAAGAGAAGCCCTACCCCAAGGCAGCCAGTACCGACACATTATACAATTTGGCACTGTGACCCTCAATCTGTGATGCCTGCCAACCTCTGGTGAGTCCTCTAAAGACATAAGACTGCCAAACGATGGAGAGAGCCCAAATGTCCATCGACTGAGGAATGGATAAATGAATATTACTCAGCCATCAAAAACAAAAAAGAAATCTTGCCATTTGCAATGACATGGATAGAGCTAGAGTTTATCATGCTAAACGATCAAGTCAGTCAGAGAAAGACAAATACCATGTGATTTCACTCACATGTGGGTGTTTTTTTTTTTAAGATTTTATTTATTTATTTTGACAGAGAGATCACAAGTAGGCAGAGAGGCAGGCAGAGAGAAAGAGAGAGAGAGAGAGAGAGAGGGAAGCAGGCTCCCCGCTGAGCAGAGAGCCGGATTCGGGGCTGGATCCCAGGACCCTGAGCCACCCAGGCGCCCCTCACATGTGGGTTTTAAGAAAACATGAACATAGGGGAAGGGGAAGAAGAAAAAAAGGAGAGAGGGAAACACACTATAAGAGACTCTTAACAATAGAGAACAAACTGAGGGTTGATGGAGGGAAGTGGGCAGGGGATGGACTAGATGGGTAATGGGTATTAAGGAGGGCACTTGTTACGATGAGCACTGGGTGTTACATGTAAGTGATAAATCACTAAATTCTACCTGAATCCCTAAATTCTACACCTGAAACCAATATTATACTGTATGTTCATTAACTAGAATTTAAATAAAAAATAAAAATAAAAACATGAGACTGTGAAAATGAAATTGGCCCCATTCTCTACTCTCTTTATTGTGTATTTCAGTAATTTGCAAACTTAAAAAATATTATTTTTATTTTTTTAGCAGTGGCAACTTTTTCCCAACAAAACCTTGTAGAGTCCTGCTATGTAAAAAAGGAGGGGAAAAGCTGTGTTTTATTATTGTTTATTATTTCTTTTATAAGTTTAAATTTATAACCGTTACTTGGTTCAATGATAATGAATGAGAATTCAAAGATAAGATTTTGATGAACACAAAAACTTGAAATCTGGAATTATGGATAATAATTGCCTTTGCATCAGTTGCAGCCTCCAATTTATTTTGGTATTTTGTTTTGGTTGCCTGCTGTAGAGAAAATTCTCATTCATACAGATGAGTAGTTTGCAAAGGGTCACTGTTTTTGAAATAGATCACCTTGCAATCTCAAACTACTTTTTATTTAAATTAAGATGATACCTGTAAGAAGTACTGAGAAATTTTTCAGCATTGATTTGTGAGCATTTATGTCTACACCAAAATCTACACATAGATGTTTACAGCAGCTTTGTTCATAATTGCCAAAATTTGGAAACAATCAAGATGCCCTTCAGTAGATAAGTGGGTGAATAAACCATGGTCCATCCAGACTTTGGAATATTGTTCAGCATTATAAAGAAATGAGCTATTGGGGCACCTGAGTGGCTCAGTGGGTTAAAGCCTCTGCTTTCGGCTCAGGTCATGATCCCGGGGTCGTGGGATTGAGTCCCTCGTAGGCTCCCTGCTCAGTGGGGAGCCTACTTCTCCCTCTCCCTCTGCTGCTCCCCCTACTTGTGCTCCCTCCCTCCCTCTCTCTCTGTCAAACAAATAAATAAAATCTTTAAAAAAATAAAGAAATGAGCTATCAAGCTATCAAAAGATATGAGGAAGCTTAAAAGCATGTTACTAAGTGAAAGAAGCCAACCAAAGGTTATTTACTGTATAATTCCAACTCTATGACATTCTGAAAAAGTAAAAAGATGAGAACTTCTTAGGGGTTGGTGGGGAGCGAGGGATGAAGAAGAAGAGCACAGAGGTTTTTGCTGTGTTTCCCTGTGAACCTGAAACTGCTCTAAAAGATAAAGTTTATTAATTTAAAAAATGCTAGTTTGACATTAAAAATCAGAAAAAAACTGGTTTACCAGTAAGGTTGGATAACCACTCAATTCCTTATCATAAATGTAGTTAGAGAAGTAGCACCCCAAATTTATGGTTAATCCCATCACTATTTATAATGCGACATTATTATGGAGTGACCAGTTACATGTGCTTGTGTTATTGTGCAATCGGCTAGGACACCATGATGAGAACGTGTGTTGAGCGGATGATTCTGAGCCCTGCCCGACACTTAATTGGGAACAGGGCTTATGGTACTCCCTGGTACAATTATATATACATGAGCGGATGTGCATCAGCCCAGATTAAAGGAAAGATCATGGCAGAACTACATTTATTCTAATCAAGGACACATTTAAAGAAGATAAAATAAATGCACAGAGACGGCAGGAAGAGATTTGTTCTGAAGGTCTCCGCAAAAGGAAGTCAACTCAATGGTACACGTGCTAATGTGACAGTGGCCCCTGGTGTGTAAAAAAAAATCAAAACATTGCAAGTTTGCGCAATGTCCATTGTTTCACTACCTATTAAAAGTTATTTGGGGTATATGTATATTTAAAGAAGTACTTGTGGAGTCTGACAAACTTCCATTTGGGAGTGGTTTGATACTTGTTGGATCGAACTTTATTATTCAGGAGTTTTGTCCAATGTGTGTTTGAACTTGTCTATTTTAGTGCTGATACCTTCTCTCTTTCAAAATAATGAATCGCATCCCTTTTTACAGCTGGAACAAATATGTTATTCTGTTCTTTTTTGGCTTTTTGTCATCACGATGGTATTTTATGTTTAATTCCAACCCACCAGAAGTGTGTGGCAACGTTCGGTGTTTCGTGTGGATCAGAGGGAAACCTTCATTCAGTTGAAAGCTGTGGCTGCCCACTATTAAAAAGTGATTTTTTTGTCTTTCACACTGTGAATTTTGACCTGACATATACGTATTTAATTCTTATAGTTGTAATTTTCTGGTACCTCTGATACTGCTGGTGTTTCAAAACTTGAAGAAGGAATGATGCGGGCGCCTGGGTGGCTCAGTGGATTAAAGCCTCTGCCTTCGGCTCAGGTCATGATTCAGAGTCCTGGGATCGAGCCCCGCATCAGGCTCTCTGCTCAGCAGGGAGCCTGCTTCCCCCTCACTCTCTGCCTGCCTCTCTGCCTACTTGTGATCTTTCTCTGTGTGTCAAATGAATAAATAAGATCTTTAAAAAAAAAAAGAGCAATGATGTAGTTCAGCAATTGCTACCTTGTATTAAGTTCAAATCTGGTAGGAAGAATCTAACATTGTTCCCTTGAAAAGATCTTTGTATTGTTCAATTGTTTCTTCACTAGCAATTTATGTAGCTCAGTGGAGTCTTGGAGGGATTTAAAAACACTAAATAACTATGTTTCCGAGCCCTGAGCCCAGCTTTCTTATTGGCCTTACCTCTGACATAGGGAAATGGAAATATTTGGAGGTAGAGCCCATATTACAGAATGTCTTCTGTTTGATACAATTTGAGTTTTCACCCTAGACATTAATGTCATTTTTATTGTTCTTCTCCCTGGCGTCTCCCAAGAGTGGTCAATCACTCTGCCTTCTCTCGTACTCCCAAAACACTCCTACAATTTTTTTTTCCTTAACTCTGTCATGCCTAGAATGATGTTTGTTTCCAATTATTGGATACTTGTTGCCACTGTAAATAGGGTATTGTTCCTGCTTTTTTTCCTTTTGTATATTGATGGTATGTAGGAATACAATTGATTTTTGAGAAGTTATTTCCATCTCCTTAACGTTTCTGAACTCATACTACTGCTAATAGCTTTCTGGTTAATTTTTAGAAATATAATAATTGTGTTTTCTACAAAATTTGGTATGTATTTCCTTCTCTGATATACTTATGACTCTTATTCTGTACCTGACCACATTTTATTTTAATTTTAAAAAAGATTTCTTATTTATTTGAGAGAGAGAGAGAGCGAGAGAGAGAGCGCACATGAGCAAGGAGGAGAAGCAGAGAGAGAAGCAGACTCCCCACTGAGCAGGGAAGCCCAACTTGGGCCTCCATCCCAGGACCCTGGGATCATGACCTGAACTGAAGGCAGAGGCTTAACTGACCGAGCCACCCGGGTGCCCCTGACCACGTTTTATATTTGCACTTGACTCCTCGCTGAAGTTATTTGAGATGGGAATGGCTAGTTTCTGGTCTAAAGTGTAAGAAGCTTGGTAGTCAATCCACTAACAAGTAAGAAGCTGAACAAACTGATTAATCAACAATCCTTAATTAAGTAATCAACAATCCTTAGGTCCATAAAGAAGTGAGGTCACAGGGCAAACCATTGCCCTGGAAACTGGAGAGACCAGAGCAGGTGGCTGACATCAACCGATCTGGCACGTGGCAGGAGCCTTCCACACGGGAGTCCCTTCTCTGCCTCTTCAGTCTCTCAGTCCCAAGTCTTCTAGGGCTTGCTGCTGGAAGTGTGGCCCACAGAGCAGCAGCATAGGCATCCCATAGGAACTTCTCAGAGATATAGAGTCCCAGGTCCCACCTCCGACTCACTGAATCCAAATCCGCATTTTCACAACATCCCCAGGGGACTCTTGAGCACATTCAGATTGCAGAAGGCTTGCAGAAGTGGCCACCAGATGGCGGGTGTGCCGCAGGCAGAGGTAACCAGGGCCACAAATTGGCCATCCAAGACTCCTTCAAATCATGCCCCAAGTGGCTTTAGCAATTTGGAGCCACAGCTCATGAACTGTGGAGGGGAGAACCCAGAGGGGACCCCTAATCAAAGAGTGACAGGTTGTGGGGTGTGAGCCATGAATTCCTCCCCGCTGGGTTCTCCCTAGGTGTTTTCCCATGCATTGTTTATTGAGAGGGATGGAGGGAGGGGCATACACTCACATTTCATAGACAAAGAAATTGAGACTCAGAGAGGGAAAGAAACTACAGTGGCAAACAGCATTGGAAGCAGAATCAGAAGGCAGGTCTCTGGCTCCCTGGCCCCGGACTCACAGCACCTCTGAAGGGATATGGCAGAATGGCTCAGCCCCAGTCTGTGCTGACCAGAGCAACCTGCATGCCCACCTCCCATTCTCCCCTACCCAGCTACTCTTTGAACCGCTCTCTTGTTTTCTTGGGGAGTGATAGAAGCAGCTGTTGTAATAATTCAATTTGGAATACTAATGGACTTTCTACAGTACTCAGGTTCCCGGACTTAACCCCCAGGGGAACAAAGCATCAGTCTTAATTGGGAGCAAATAGAACCAGCCATGGTCCCCAAAGGATCCCCTGGGAGTCCTAGTGGTTCCTGAGTCTGTGGCCAGTACCAGCTGCAAGCCACTGACTCTTCAGTGAACTTTCATCTCAATCTGTTTAGTTTTGCTCTTTTAGTTAGAAGAACAAAGACTTAAATGCGTAGGCTTAAGTAATTTTCTTTATTTTTTTCCCCTGAGAATTCATTTGGGTTGGTTAGGGAAATCACCTAAAATTTGTGAGCAGAAGTTTTAGTAGTGCTGAGGCTGATGGAGCCCGAATATTGGTGTTCCCAGAGTCTAAGGAAAAATTTTAAAAGGGGCAGGGGAGCAAAGGGCTGTAATAAAGCTCAACTCCCTCCTCCTCCCCTTATTCACTGTTGGTAAGACTTGCTCTAAGCACGCTGGTAACACAGCAAGACAGATGAAGAGGAGATCATGACACAAAGGAAAATGCAGGGACAGCAACAGATAGCCCCAGACTGTCCTGTGTCCCCTTGCCTGCCTTCTCCGGGGTAACCCACTTTCTTCTATTTGCCCGTAGCCCGGCTCATCCCTGGTGGTGAGGAGGGTCAGATTGTGGTCAATTCAACAAGAGTAAGAGCCTCAGTTTACAGATTTCCAAGGAGGGAGGTTCTAACTGACCTCCTCTCTCTGTCAGGAGGTTCTCACTGTCCTCAAGCCCAAAGAGAAGAGAGAAGTTCAGTAGAGATTGGTGTATTCTTTTCTCTCTCCTGCTGGAAAGCCCACAAGAAGTCCTAATCTTTGCAGGTAGTTTTGGTATTTTATATGCAATCCTACGTGAATGGAACCTCTACCACCACCTAGAACCTGGGAGTGAGCAGAATCTTTCAAGTGCAATTGCCAGATAGCACAGACATACCTTCGGGGGTGTCTATGACAAAGGACCTGGGATCTGTTCATAGAGCCTTGTGTTCAGGTAAATCTAAGTACATTTGTGGAAATAACTATAATTACCATCTCCTCTGTCATGTAACACACACAATAAATCCAGGGGACTGGGAGGTGAGGAAGCGGCACAGGACAAGGATGCCCTAGGGACCATGATAATGGAACCTGACTTTTACAGTCTCATTTCACCATCCCTTGTCTCATGCCTAGGGTCTGGGGTTAGAGTCACCACCTTGGAAGGTCAGCCTTGAAAGGACCTTGAGGGCATATAATCCCAAACTAAGGTACAGCAGGGAAGAGAGACAGCAAGACCCAGAGAAGGAGCTGTGAGGGGCTGGGTCTCCAACAGCCCCACCACTATCTCCCCCACTGCTGTGTTTTGTCATTAGTTCCCTTGGGTTTTATTTGTTTATTCGTTTGCTTGCTTACTTGTGGCTTTGTTCAATGGTTGGTCTTACAACATTTGCTTGGCATCATCCCACAAAGGACTGAGATAAACCAAAACTACATCCAAGGCCAAAAAAATTAAAAATGGACAGGTGAGAAAATGGGGCAAAGGAAATATAAAATTAAAAAGTTGAGGAGGGGTAAGATTCACCTTGGAAAGCAAACCGTCAAGAGGACTTCCAGCTGCAGAGTTGAGACATGATACAAACACACCAGGAACAGTTTTGAATCTAGGACAACTCAGATGTACAACGAATATTCTTGTATTTGTTTTCTTTAATCAGATTAAGTCTGGCATTGAGTTGCCATCTGACCAGGCTGGGAATACGCTGCCTCCATATCCAATGAGGGGCATTTTGAGGGCACGTAGGTGGCTTAGTTGATTAAGCGTCCAACTCTTGGTTTCAGTTTAGGAGGAGATCTCAGGGGTCATGAGATCCAACCTCTCCTGGGGCTCTGAGCTCAGCAGGGAGTCTGCTTCCCCTCTCTCTTTCCCTCTGCTCCTCCCCCTGTTCACGCATTCTTTCACTCTTTAAGATTAAAAAAAGAAGAAGAAGAAGAAGCCCTCTCCCCTCCTAGGGATTTCCCAGAGTCAGGAAGCCTCACATGGGGCCCAGAAAATGGTGAACATTTGTTTGCTGGCCTTCCAGGGTCCATTGCCCTTCTATCACTTTCTTACTCATAACCCCAGATGTTCCTCTGGGTTAGCAGCTGTAGACTTAGGTTAGACTGACCCCACCTTCTGTTTCGGAGTAGGGTCCTGCTAGTCTAAGTCAATCTGCATAATCTGATCTCACCTGCCACTGTGATTTGATTGCAGTTTGCACTAATGGGTACAGTCAGAGCAAACCTCAGGATATTTGTTCTCTGGTTGTAGGAACCAGTGGTTTCTATCCCATAAGTGAATGGGGAAACTGCTGATCCAGGGCAATGGCAGCCACCTTGTGACCATGAGACAAGTCAGCCTGAAAACAGACCTGACTCTTAGAAGAGTGAGGAGTCAAGAGAATCTCAGAGCAAAGGAGCTAGACCCTGATCAACTTTGCCTGAGGTTGACCCTACTTTTGGATAAATCCACATTATTCTGAGACCAGGTTGAGTAGAATTCTCTCTTTTGTTCAGTTGAAGGTCTCTCACCCAGTATGACCTCCATCCTCCCAGCTGTTATGGCTCCTACCCGAGTCCAAAACTACAGCCCCCCCAGCCCATCATATATCACACCCATGCCATAACCAGCTCTTACTAGGCTGATGATAGCTATGCAACTGAGGATTATTGTAACCCTTTGCTTTCCCCCAAAACATGTTTTGGACTTCCTTATTGTCTGGGCACCTGAATAGGAGTGTTTGTTGCTATGATACAAACACTCATGTAATTTGTGTAGGGAACAAGAGTTGGACAGCTTCTGTCTCCCAGCCATGCAGTACTGTATCAGTGCATGATTGGAGCTGGGGCACGGGGAGGAGAGGCCAAACATCTCTCTGGACTTCCTCAGATGGCTCCACACTCAAGGTAAGAGCCCTCTTTTTCTGGTGCTAAGACATAAGGTAAATTCTTGCCATGGTGCTATCAGCCAATACACTGTGATGATATAGATGATACTTTTTATGTTATTCTTACTGAACACAGGCCTCTAGGATAATACCAAAGCTTGTACAGTGATTAGCAATTCTACATGGGGCCTCATAGTACATTCCAAGAGCCCAGTTTTACTAAAACCAGATTCTGTGTTTGTCTCTTAATTTTGCACACACAGATGAGGCTTCACAGACACACACCAACTTCTGGTGGCAGAGAATATAAAACTTCACTAGCATAAAATAGCTAAGATACGATGTCACTGTGGTTGTGCACAAAGCCAACAACTAGCCTACATTTCTAGAAATGTGAAGGCTCTTCCCTTCTAGGGTCATAGACAAAAGCTCCATTAACTATGGAACAATGAGTGGGTGAATAGATAGAAAACCAGTTTACTTTTTAGTCTTAGTCACAGGGTCTACAGCAGGGACCTTAGGAAGCTCCTTTCTCCACTTTTGGTTACCATTTCCCCATGAAAACAATGAGGAGTTTGGAGGTCTTGCATTCTGGCATCTTGGAAATCACTGAGAGTCACTCAGTTAGGTGTTATTGACATACCAGGTTCCTCACAGCAGTCTTCACGTCCTTGTTCCTGAGGCTGTAGATGATGGGGTTGAGCATGGGGGTCACCACCCCATAGAAGAGGGAGGTGAGCTTTTCTGAAAGGTCCTGTTTGTCTTCCCCCAGGGGGTCCTTGGATTTGGGCTTCCCGTACATGAAGAGGATGGTCCCATAGAAGACGACCACCACAGTGAGGTGGGCAGAGCAGGTAGAGAAGGCCTTTCTCCTCCCCTCAGCTGAGGGGATCCTCAGGATGGTAACAATGATGAACACATAGGAGACAAAAATGAACAGAACTGGGACCCCCAGAAAAATCACATTAGCCACGACCATGCTGATCACATTGATGGAGATGTCAGCACAAGCTAACTTCAGGACAGCCAGGATCTCACAAGTGAAGTGATTGATGACATTGTCCCCACAGAAGGGCAGTCTCATAGCCTGGGATGTCTGAACTACAGAGTTGGTGATACCAGCTGCCCAGGAGCCAGCTGCCATGGGCACATAGGCAGCCTTGCTCATGACAACAGGGTACCTGAGGGGGTTACAGATGGCCACATAGCGATCAAATGCCATCATGCCCAGAAGCACACACTCTGTGGCTCCCATGGCAAAGGAGAGAAACATCTGCACAGCACAAGCTGAGAAGGGAATGGTTTTTCTGGGGGTCAGGAAGCTGTCGAGAATGAGGGGGACTGAGGAGGTTGTGTAGCAGATGTCCAGGAAGGAGAGGTTCCCCAGGAAGAAGTACATGGGCGTGTGTAGGCGGGAGTCAAGGACGGCCACCAGGATGAGGACCCCGTTGCCCAGAAGGATGACCAGGTACATCAGAAGGATGAGCACAAAGAACATTTTCTCCAGCCTTGGGTGGGCTGAGAGGCCCAGGAGGATGAACCCCATCCCAGGGGAGGTCTGATTGGACCTGTCCATGACGCATCTGCTCTGCCACCTGCGGGAACTCTCTGCATTCAGTTTCAGCACTCTCTGACTCCAAAAGTGTCTGGGCAGCAGGGGAAAGATGCCCACCCTGCTGAGCCGTTGGGGAATAACTCTGACAATTTGGTCATCTCTATAGGACTCTAGGAAAAATGTAGTAGAGAATAATATTTAACTACTGCTTCCAGTAAGAATGAGGAGTTAAATTGGACAAACTCTCCTGCATATGACAATTAAAAACAAAAACTAGACCATGACATAAAACATCTGCATAGTCACATGAAAAAGTGCTCCACATCACTCAGCATCAGGGAAATACAAATCAAAACCACAATGAGATATCACCTCACACCAGTCAGAATGGCTAAAATTAACAAGTCAGGAAATGACAGATGCTGGCGAGGATGCGGAGAAAGGGGAACCCTCCTACACTCTTGGTGGGAATGCAAGCTGGTGCAACCGCTCTGGAAAACAGCATGGAGGTTCCTCAAAAAGTTGAAAATAGAACTACCCTATGACCCAGCAATTGCACTACTGGGTATTTACTCTAAAGACACAAACGTAGTGATCTGAAGGGGCACGTGCACCCGAATGTTTATAGCAGCAATGTCTACAATAGCCAAAGTATGGAAAGAACCTAGATGTCCATCAACAGATGAATGGATAAAGAAGATGTGGTATGTATACACAATGGAATACTATGCAGCCATCAAAAGAAATAAAATCTTGTCATTTGCAACGACGTGGATGAAACTAGAGGGTATCATGCTTAGTGAAATAAGTCAATTGGAGAAAGACAACTATCATATGATCTCCCTGTATGAGGGAGTGGAGATGCAACATGGGGGGTTGGAGGGGTAAGAAAAGAAGAAAAGAAAAAAGATGGGATCGGGAGGGAGACAAACCATAAGTGACTCTTAATCTCACAAAACAAGCTGAGGGGTGCTGGGGGGAGGGGGTCGGGAAAGGGGGGTGGGGTAATGGACATTGGGGAGGGTATGTGCTATGGTTAGTGCTGTGAAGTGTGTAGACCTGGTGATTCACAGACATGAACCCCTGGGGATAAAAATATGTTTATATTAAAAAAAATCTGATAAATAGAGTCTAAAGGCTAAACCATCTGTGTTTAATTTTAAGAAGAAATGCTCAGAGATAGACATGATCATGAATTTCCTGGTACACGGTAGAGTATTAACAGGATAAGGTAGGCAGTTGTCCTCCGTTACCTTGGAAGACAGGAAAGTAGGAACAAACCTGCAATTGCAACTGGCCTGAGTTAGATGCAAAAGCAAACATTTGGAGAGTGGTTAAAAACAAGGACTTTGGGATCAGACAGCTCTGGATTAGAAACCCAGATCTGGTCACTTACTAGCTGTGTAGCCTTGGGTAATTTACTTCATTCACTGGCCCTCAATTTTCTCATTTCCAAAATGAGGATAGTGATATTCCCTACCTCATGGGGTTAGTTTGAGAATCAAATGAAATAATGCAGGAGATGTGCACATTTTGTAGGATGTGGGGAAAGAGCCTATAGAGAATGAGAGGCTGTGATACAGGAAAGGGAGGGAATTCCTGATGAGCAAGAACTTGGAGATAACAATATCTTTTGACTACAGTGGATAGATCTTCTTTCAGATGGTTTGGAGTTCTGTTCTGTCTTAAACCGTGTCAAACTATGTATCTCTAGCATGGATCCAATACCTAGGATTCTGAAGCTCTTTCCAGTTTGTGCCCTCTCGACGTGCCTGATCTAGAAACACCACCCTCTGGAAAGGATCTGGAGTCCCATGTTTCCATTTCAGCTACTTAATTCCACCCATATCTTACCTTATGCAGTGTTGCCAGCTCATAGAATTCAAAAGAAAGGGTTACTAAGGCAAGCCTTCTGCTCTATTATGTATGCAGCTCCCACATCAAAAAGAGTGTTAAGTTCTATGATAACCAGAGGAATGGAAGATGAGACAATTTCTTGAAAGTTATCATCCATCAAACTTATGTCTGCTTGTCAGGTAAAATATGGTGGTGCCATATTGATCCTCAAAGGAATTTTTCCTGCTTTCTTAGTTACTTTACCTATGAATGCTTATGCTCCCATTCATCAAATGCTGAATATACAGAAATGAAAATACAGAACTGAAAATACAGAAATGAATAATATATTGATTTGCTCTTGAGGAACTCATACTCTAGTAAGGGAGACAGACAAGAAAAGTGATGGTTTTAATGCAGAGTGCAAAGTGCTATATATAGAGATGCTGTGGGAATCTAGGGCACCCTAAATTGTGTGAGAGGTGTCAGGCAAATCTTCTTGGGGAACCTGAGTACCAGTGATATTATATGGGAATAACCTTGTATATGCTTTCAATCATTTGCAAACCTTGGGACTTTAACAATTCTTTGTAACAAATTATTTGGATATAGCCTCCAAATGATTTTAACAGACTGATGTGTTATGATGATTAAAAGTATATAAGATAAAAAAAAAAGAAGATGTGGTATGTATACACAATGGAATACTATGCAGCCATCAAAAGAAATAAAATCTTGTCATTTGCAACGATGTGGATGAAACTAGAGGGAATCATGCTTAGTGAAATAAGTCAATTGGAGAAAGACAACTATCATATGATCTCCCTGATATGAGGGAGTGGAGATGCAACATGGGGGGTTGGAGGGGTAGGAAAAGAAGAAAAGAAACAAGATGGGATCGGGAGGGAGACAAACCATAAGTGACTCTTAATCTCACAAAACAAGCTGAGGGGTGTTGGGGGGAGGGGGTCGGGAAAGGGGGTGGGGTAATGGACATTGGGGAGGGTGTGTGCTATGGTTAGTGCTGTGAAGTGTGTAAACCTGGCGATTCACAGACATGTACCCCTGGGGATAAAAATACTTTATATGTTTATAAAAAATAAAAAAAATTTATTTAAAAAAATTTTAAAAAAAGAACCATAAGGTCACGATTCTGGGAATTGTGGAATTCAGAGAAACGTAGCATTTGAGGCTGTGAGTTAATTGAGACATTTATAGAATCTGGAGGTGGCTGCTGAGAGGCTAAGCAGCATGACGAACAGGATGCTGAGGGTGGGAGACAGGTTTTGAGGTGCGAGGCTCACCATGAACGGCCTCTAACTACACTTCCCTTTGGTAGGGCATCGCAAAGGGCAGCACCACATGAGTAGGAGAGAATCTGAAGGAAACCTTGTTTACAGGTGCTCAGCTTCAGCTCTTCTCAAGCCCTGAAACTGGTTCACGGTGGTGGTGCTTCCAAAATCAGAAGCAAATGTAAATCCATGTTGAAGGAAAGCAGCATCGCCCCAATCTTCCAAATCACTTCCATAAAGAATTTTGCAAATACAAAATCAGACATACATTTAAAAAAGAGTAAGGCATGCAGGAGACAAGACCGCCTAAATGAAAAACATCAGAAAATCAAGCATCACTTTTCTTGGGACAGATGGGAGCCAGCAGCTCCCCTGCCCTGGTGTCACCTGTTGACAGAACCAGCTCAGGCCACCATGCCAAGGTCTTAACATCTGTTGATCCTTTGGTACATTTGGAGCAGCAAAGGGGCCTCCTGCGCACTGTGGCCACACTACGGAGAATTCTGACTGAATCTCCCTTCTTTTCTTCATTCTCCATCTCCCTGCACCAGAGGCCCTGGCTTTTCCCTGAGACTGTTCACAAAGCCCCGAGACTCACTCTATCAGCATTTCTTTCTAGAAAACTTGACTCTCTCCTCAGACTAAGAGCTCCCCAAACTGGGATTTATTCTGGTTCAATTAAAAAAGAACAAACAAACTTGTAGACCACATTGAGGGTGTTGGGCATTCAGATGTACCTGCTCTGTCTCTACAACATTCGTGAACTTACCATCCAGCTCACCAAGTGCCCTCAGCACTCCAACTGCTTCCTCGGTTATGCCTGGGGAGCTCAGAGACACTCCCTTGGCTCTTGGCATTGTAGCTGTGACCAAGTCCGTGCCATCAAAAGTCAGTCCAGGTTGACAGACACTGATGGAGCCTCTGCTCTGGGCCAGGCATCACTCCCAGTGGTGGGAGCCCAGCAATGCAAGCCATAGCCCATGACCTTGAAGAGCTCAAAGTCTAGTGGGGAAAATTGTCAGGCAAACGGTCATTCCAACAAGTGATTGCATCAGTGGCAGCAGCAACCACAAGAATCACGTCCGTGTTACCTACAATGGGCCTTAGGATTTAGTTAGCAACGTGCTCCCTTTCCAATGCAGACTGCTCCTCCTGCCTTCCTTGTGGACCTCCAGCCTGCACTTGGGTCCCCGAGTGACGTGGGCCACTGCACTTCCTGATGAGGCTCACTCACTCTGAAGCAATTTCACCCTGGACTGAGCTGAAATTCCAAATGCCAGGCCTCCAGATAGCTACAGATCGCTTGGCTTCAGCATAACAACAAACAAGAGCCAATCTCCCTTTTACTCCCAGCATCTTAAAAACATTCACATATCTCTTTGAGGCAAACAGACCATTCAGGAATTGACTACGTGGCTGTGCAGTCCGGAGAATGGCCCCCAGCTTGGGGCTGGCTTCCGTACCCAGGACACACTGTTACTTGTGACGTACGTGTTGGGGCAGTAAATCGGTCCCAGCCTGAGCTGGCCCGTCCTCTCCCAAGAATGTGGATCATGAGAAGAAAATATTCCCTTTATGCCATCATCACCAGATCTAGAAACACTGCTCATTATTATTACTGAACTTTGGATTCTTTTTTTTTTTTTAAAGATTTTATTTCTTTATTTGAGAGAGAGGCAGTGAGAGAGCATGAGCGAGGAGAAGGTCAGAGGGAGAAGCAGACTCCCCGTGGAGCTGGGAGCCTGATGCGGGACTCGATCCCGGGTCTCCGGGATCATGACCTGAGCCGAAGGCAGTCGTCCAACCAACTGAGCCACCCAGACGTCCCTGAACTTTGGATTCTTAACTACAAAAAAAATAGAGCCTCCCACCCCCTCCATGGTTTTAATCAAGAAGGGACAAGTGCGTGTGTGCAAAAGACTATGAGTTGTGTGGTCCTGGGCGAGCCCTGTCCCCTCTGTACGAAGTGGGATGAGTCCAGATGATCTCTCTTAGAGACCTTTGCAGTTTGCTGGGGCTATATGACTCTGGGAGAATAACACCATACTGATGCTGGGGCTTCTCTCCTTCCTGAGCTTCTACTCCATTACAATCAAGACTGATGACAAAAATATAGCTTGCTAATGAAAATCCTGATATGATCGAAACCTGCACTTACCTGGATCAGAAACATGGAGAACAGAAGTGATCCATTTGTTTCCTGAGTGCTGGGAATAGGCCACAGATCAGAAATAGCAACACTGGGTCTGAAGCGCCAGGATGAGGGCTCGGAACATGTGACAAGGTTGGTGAGGGGTCCAGCCCGTCCTCTCCCCTCCACCTGCCTCCTGTGCTCAGGGCACAATCTCCAAAGGACTGGCCATCACCTTTAGAAGATAATTTAAATTCTAGTGTGTTTTTCGGGACCATTTTAGTCCCCGAAGTCATTTAAAGTTTGAAAAGTGAGTGGTACTCAGTTTAGAAACTTCGTATCCTTCTGGGAGATCATCCCCAAGATCCAATTATGCTGAAGGCACTGGAGGAAGTTTGCTGCCTGCTTGCTTTTTCCCTCCCACCCCTCCTCCCTTCTTCTCTCTAAACATCACAATTCTGTTAAGAGGGTCCAACAGCCTACTGGGCAGTAATTCCAGGACTCACTCTGATTCCCAAGTCTTTTCTCCTGTGCTGTGCCCAAGCCCATCCCCCCAAGTCTGTGCTTAGGCAGTGGCTCTTAGGAGTCTGAGTGGACTTTTTCTCTTCTTTTCTTTTCTTTTTTTTAAGGTTGTGTTTATTTATTAGAGAGAGAGAAAGAGGGAAGGAGAGAGCATGTTGGAGCAGGGGGAGGGGCAGAAGGAGAAGCAGACTTCCCCCTGAGCAGAGAGCCCCTGATGTGGGGCTCAATCTCAGGGCCCAGAGACAGTGACCTGAGACGAAGACAGACACTTAACTGACTGAGCCACTTAAGTGTCCCCTGAGTGGAAGACTTAGACTTTTCCTCTAAATTTCAACTTGTTGAATTAGGCCTCTTGAAGTAACCTGCTGCTTTCTTCCTCAGTCCTCACCCAGCGTCTATTCAAATCACTTCCTTTCAGCTTCCTGTCATTTATGCATGTGCTCTGAAACCTCTCGGAAGTCCCTGACAGAATGTGGCCAAGAACAGGGGTGGGTCCAGAGAATGGGTACATTCCTTTAATTAGCCAGCAATCACTGGGTGTGTACTGCCGGGAAGGCAGAGATGTGCGGAAGGACCACCATCTCCGCCTTCTGGATTGCGCCCTCTAGGGACAAGAGAGGAACATGAAGAGAAATGACCAAGGGTGGACGTGCAGGAGAGGGAGAAGAGAATGCCCAGGTGCTGGGAGAGCCCAGAGGGAGGCAGGGGTCAGACCTCCTGGCGGGGAGGTGGGGGTGGCGGGGGGGGGGGTTGGGGGAAAATGATCCAAAGTCCATCATGTGCCGGAGCTGCCTCACCACTTGTGTACATCCCTGCCCAACTCCCATTCAGTGACATCGTTGGTTGCTTGAAATTGGCCATCGTGGCAGTGTTTATACCACAGCAATCAGCAAATGCTCCAGACCAGGGCTTTTTGACCTGGAGATCCTGTTGTCGAACTTGACCAGCACACCGCTGGAGGGCATGAGTGACAACTGACCTGACGACGGGGAGTGGGAATCATCCCAGGAAGCAGCAGCTGCATAAAGAAAGACACAGAAGAGCAGGGGCAGGAGAGCAGGTGCAGCCAGCAGTGCGGAATATGGCCAGAGTATTCTGGGCAGGTGCTGCTGATGGGAGGGAGGCGGAACTGGACTCTAGCTGGTCTTTGGGGGCATCCTGAGGAGATATACTTCTATAAGGGCTCCAGAGGCATTTAGGGAGTTTAAGTAAATAAAGGTCTGCTGTGGTCAAATTTCCATCTGAGGTTGATCCTTCTGGACACCGTGTGGGGGAAGACTGGGGGCAGGAGGACAGAACTAAAGAGACAGGGAAACACTAAAAGGCAAGTGAAGATAAGGACATTAACTGGGAAGGGATGGAGGGGTAGTGAAGAGAGATGTTCAGGAAATGTTCGGTGGGTGCAAAGTACAATCCTAGAGTTTGGTTGTGTGTAGCAGGCAGGAGAGAAGGTAGAGTCACTATTTCCTGCTCAGATGATGGGTGGATGCTGGGGAGAGGACTGAAGTAGAAAACACTGACTGGGTTGCTGGTTTTAAGGGACATAGATGAATTCATTCTGGTGCACAGTATGTTCATGAATGGAGACTCACTGACTAAACCTCTAGAGTGGCTGGAGGCCTGGGGTTGCTGGTCCGCCTCTGCCTCTCTGGATACAATTGCTACTGTATCCTCCTAAGAGATGGTCGGCAGCCCCCTGAAATGCAAAGTCAGAGTATCTATGGGATTCCCCCCTTCAACTCTGGGCTGCTAGGGTCCCACTTACTCTATGGTGAGGACTCTCAGACAAAGTGGATCCCAAGGATAGAAAGACCCCAGAGAACAGTGACCCAGAGGAGGTCCACAGGAGTGTGGATGGTCAAGGGCCAGGAGCTAGGGGCAAACAAGCCTGAAAGGACAGCTGACTCCAGAGCAGAGGGATTCTAGGCAGCTTCTTGGATCATTCACAAAAAATACCCCCCTCCTCTTAGATTCCTTCCAAAGAATAACTGGATTCCAATTCTAGGAAACGTCTAGATGGACCAGTGCTTCTCAGACATTAGCATGCATCAGAATCATCCAGAGGAGGACTTGCTAATACAGAGATTAGACAAACACATACACCCACACACACACGGATAGAGGTGGACCCACCACCAGACTGATTCTGTAGGTCCAGGGAGGTGCTCAGGGATCTGCATTATTTACAAGTTCCCACGTGATGCCAAAGCTGCCTATAGTCACACTGAGCTAGGTTTCGTACAAACCCTGTGTGTAGGATCTCAGGGCTCTGAGATTAGAAGTATTGCTGAAAATGTCTGTCTTCATTTCTTCCCCCTGCCTACAGAATGTGTTTGGGTGTGTATAAATGTGACTTTGCCAAAGACGAGTGGAGCTGACTGAAGGGGTACTCTGAACCCCAGCAACTCCCGCATTTTGTAGGGAGGTATCTGCTTATTGTGGCTTCCTGAGGACAAATGTGGACATAACATCCAACAGAATTCACAAGGCCTGTGACCAGATCCCTGGTCAAAACTTTTTAATCTTGCTCAAAAACACTTTGAGATTCTTTCAGGAATCATTCTAGCACATTCTCTGTGAAGGCAGAAAAGAACCACCACCATTTTGAGATAAAACCAGGACTGGAATCAGGTGCTATAAGGTCAGAGAAACAGAACTTCCTTGAAGAGGGAAAAGGGAAGAGGCAGGAGGGAGATATTGTCTCTATGGTAGGTGAGAAGGTCAAGGCTCTGTTTCTTCATGGAAAGGAGACTACTCATGCAGCAAGCATGCAGTGGAGACACGAGGGTATAATTTCTGAAGTCTGAATGCTGGATTATCTCAATAATACTTGCCTGATTCACTGCTTCGTTCCAGCAAGCCTCACTTACTGGGTATGCCCACGTTCTCCTGCCCTTCAAATTGTTTCCATGCTTTGTACCATGAAGCACTCAGGCCACAGGACTCACCTGACTAGACCAGTGGACTCCTGTTCTAGGGGCAGTTAACCTGCGAGCTCTCTGGCAGCCTATACTAGATGATGACTAACCAAACCCTTCAGATCTGTCTCTCAGGAGCTTGAACTCAAACACCAGGACATAGTCAGCAGCTGGCGGAAGGAAGGAAGGAGAGGAAGGAGAAACCACAGTAAAAAGGCAGTTAGGCCTAAGAACCCAGAGCCATGGTAAGCTGAAGTCGAGTGAGAGGGAAAAGAGTAGGGGCTGATTAGGAGTAGGGCCAGAGTGTTGAGTCTTCTGTGTGGTAGAGTCCTAGAGGCGGGGGACCCAGAGCTCTGCCTTAGGGGGACCAGATCAGATTGACACTGCAGTGCCTGTCTAACAACAAGGCCCACCTTCATGAACCCTATAACAACCCCTTGGCCTGAGAAAACCAAGAGTGAGGGAGGGACAGGCTCCCAGAGGCCAAAGATGTTAGACACCATGAATCCCAGGCTGGAGCCCAGTGATGGAGTGTCTCTCCACCTGCTCATATCCAGGTATCCCTCAGATTTACCTCAAGGGATCTTGAGGAGCATTAGGTGAGACAAGATCTAGGAAAGAGTTATAAATTAATGGCAACTCTTATTAATATCAACATTTCACCATCATCTCAAATATAACAAATCCAATAGGCCATAAACTCTTCAACCACAGAAACTGTTTTTCAGTCCTATTATTATTACTCATAATCAATGAGCGGGGCACACAAGATGTGTGGAATTTCAGATGACTGAAATGTCAGAAATGGTGCTGCAGTGATCCCGACCAGCCCAGACAGGCTCTCCCCAACGTCACTAGCTCCTTCCCAGCATCTGCAATTTTAGCCACTGTTGACTCCTGTCTCGCCTGCATCCCTCCCAGACTTACCTCTAAATCCTATCAGTTCTTCCTCCTGCATGTCTCCCTGTGCCCTCTTGCCCCTGTCCCTGTTATTTTTGTCCTGGGCGAGTTCTGCATAGTCCTCCCGAGCACAGCCTCCTGGACAGCTTTGTGGCTCTCTCAGTCATGCCTGCTTTCTAGATATTTCTGCTCTGCCAGCTTGCTCTGAAGACAAAGACCCATTCCTGGTCATCATGTCCCCTATCTCTACTCTTTGGTACTTAGCACAAGGCTTGGTACATATGACATGTTCACAGCAGTTGTTCAGAATGGTGGGCAGGTTGGTGAGAGAGACAGGGGTAGGTGGGGTGGGGAGAGAGAGAGAGAGAGAGAGGGAGAGGGAAGGGGAGAGAGAAAGAGAATGAACGCTGGGTCACTAAGTGGAGGGGAGGAGGTGCCTGGATTGCAGGGAATCTGCCTGGCTCAAAGTTCCCCGGGAATATTGGAATCACTGAGGCCCAGCTCTTCTTCCTTCCAGGCTCTCTGAGGGCAATGACAGAACCATCTTGGACCCATTTTTGTGATCAAAACCCAGTGGAATTCTGATTACTTGGCCAGAGGATGTTCTAAGCTGAGATTTCCTTGGAATGAGAGGGGGATGTTGGGTAGACTTCACAATAATGCCTAATTGGGTCTATGGGAATGAAGTCTAAATTCTGAGCCTCTCACCAAACTTTAAATTGCTTCTGGGATAAGGCCTGGCCCCAAAGCAACCCAGCCTTAATTCCTGAGAGAGCCATCCTGGGGCCCTCTGGAGAAAGTGTGGAGTGCAAGGAAGAGGGTGCTGGGTCCAATAGCTAGGCATGGCTTGCCAACCCACACAGGGTACAGTCTTCTTTGGGCTGAGGCTCCTGGCTGAGTCTCAGCCTTGAGAGTCAGCCTTTGTCTCCTTGTCTCACTGAGCCCCAAGGTCAGGCAAAGGCACCGTGAGTAGCTGTAGCTTCTATGGACTGTGACTTGTGGCTGCACTTTGGACCCCTCTATACCCAGGGTCATTTAGAGACACCAGGAAGTCAGACAGTAGGTGACAATGTGCCCATGTTAAGAATGTGTACCCATATGTTGCTGGAGCATCTCTGAGAAATAAGGTCTGTAAGGCCTGGTCATGGCTTGGTAGCACCCAGATGGGCAGGTGACACCAGAGACAGTCCTTTCCCTTTGCTGGCAGCCTCTCCACTCCAAGGGGCCTCCCTTCCTGTGAGCCACCGACCCATCCTAGACATCATTCCATGCTGGGTAAGTGCCAGGTGATGTCTATGGCCAGCTCTTCATTGTACAGGGTGGTGGTGAGTGTGTGCAGGGAGGACTGGGACTGGACTGGGGACAAGACAACTATTTCCAAAGCTCTGAAGGCTGCAGCTGTGGCCAGGGAGCAGGTCTGTTTTGCATGAGCCCAGAGGAGTCTTAGGGCCAGTTGAAGAAGGGAGAAGTGAGAAAAAGGGCAGATATCAACAGCCCAGCTTCCTGACAACAATATGTTGTATAAATGTTGAAGCAGGGGCAGAGAAATCACTTCCTGAAGAGAGGATCACTGTAACAGTTGGGTAAGAGAAGGGGACTGGACTGGTTTAATATCTGGAAAGTCTGCCAAGTCTCAAATTCTGTACTCCCTGGTACTAGCAGAGCCTTTCTCTAAACACAATTCTCTATCCTGAGAGAAGCTCTTTTGAGCGTTGTATCATTACCAATTAGGAAAAATGCACCCCTCCTTCAGGGTCATGTGTAATTCACAAACCTGTCTCCAGACCTCCGTTTCTCCACCTTTAAACTAAGAGGTCAGTGACTCTCAAGACTGGTGTGGATCCGATGTACATGAGGAGCATTTCTTTAAAAAGCAAGCAAACAAAAAACTAACCTCTGAGATCATCTCCAAATGTAGGACTCAGCAGCCTGTTTTTGACTGGAAGTCATGCTGTTTTGGGTCCCCTGCTACAGGCCCTGATGACATCTGGTGTTCCTAATCTCTTTGGCAGTAAAATTGTGATGATCTACACTTTGGCTTGGATGTTCTAGGCAGCTGAGTAGAAGTACCTGTGACAATGTCTGCAAAGCATCTATGTGGCACTGGAAGGCGTGTGACTCAAGGCCCCACTCAACTGACCCCGAGGGTGAGAATTATGAATGGGCTCTGACCATCAGGTAAGATTTCATTCCTCGGGCCCAAGTTCCGGAGAAGCAGAGGTGCAGACAGGTCAGCTGCAGTCACAGGAGGTGACACACAAGGCCTGTGCTGCAGGTCAGGTTTCTGGAGACTTTGGTGGGAGCTGTAAGTGGTAGGCTCCAGAAACTCAATTTGGTCAGATTTTCCAGAGAAGAGGGTTAAGATCAGATGAACTGATTTACACTAACTACATTCACAAAATACTGAAGTGTCAACCAGATGCTGTGTAAGAAAACTATTAAAGTAACTATGTTTTCAAGCCAGTATATTCTCTTCCTATAAGACTGTGTTGGAAGTCCACTTATAATAGAAATTTGCTGGGCAAGGAGAGGGCTAGATCCATAGGAATGGTCCACATGACATCAATGGCTGGTGTCACTGAGTTGTGCTTGTCTGAGGTCCCAATTATATGACAGAGACAGAGTTACTCAGAGGCTCCTGCTTCCCTGTAAAGTGTTGAAGACACACAGCATATGCAGACACATAATTTTTGCTTGAGGTATATTAACATCATTGACTAGACAAAAATGTCTTTTATTTTACTAAATTTCTTTGGATTTCCACATTCTGCATTTCATGCTTTTGACTGATACGCAGCCTGACCTTAGATAACTTGGTCTTTTAGTTGAATCCCACAGGTTAAGTTTATTTACAATTTTAGGGACCTCATATTGTGATCCCCATGTAGTGATTCAAGCAAGCCATCAGAAAACCAACATGTATTTCTGCCTTCAGTACTTTTAGGGATATAGCAGAGTGTTTGAAATGGAAGCATCCAACCAGTCTGCTGTGACAGAATTTGTTTTGCTTGGCCTCTCTGCCCATCCAAAACTAGAGAAAACGTTCTTTGTGCTCATCCTGTCCGTGTACCTGGTGATCCTGCTGGGCAACGGGGTCCTCATCCTGGTGACCATCCTTGACTCCCACCTGCACACACCCATGTACTTCTTCCTGAGGAACCTCTCCTTCCTGGACATCTGCTACACGACCTCCTCAGTCCCTCTAGTCCTGGATGGCTTCCTGACCCCCAGGAAAACCATCTCCTTCTCAGCCTGTGCCGTGCAGATGTTTCTCTCCTTTGCCATGGGAGCCACAGAGTGTGTGCTTCTGGGCATGATGGCATTTGATCGCTATGTGGCCATCTGTAACCCCCTCAGGTACCCTGTGGTCATGAGCAAGGCTGCCTATGTGCCCATGGCAGCCAGTTCCTGGGTGGCTGGTGGAGCCAATTCCTTGGTGCAGATCTCTCTTGCAGTACAATTACCCTTCTGTGGGGACAATGTCATCAACCACTTCATCTGTGAGATCCTGGCTGTCCTGAAGTTGGCCTGTGCTGACATCTCCATCAATGTGATCAGTATGGCGGTGGCCAACGTAATCTTCCTGGGGGTCCCAGTTCTGTTCATCTTTGTCTCCTACATCTTCATCCTCATCACCATCCTGAAGATTCCCTCAGCTGAGGGGAGGAGAAAGGCCTTCTCTACCTGCTCTGCCCACCTCTCTGTGGTGGTCATCTTCTATGGGACTATACTTTTCATGTATGCGAAACCCAAATCTAAGGACCCCCTGGGGGCAGACAAGCAGGATGTTTCGGACAAGCTCATCTCCCTCTTCTATGGGCTTCTGACCCCCATGCTCAACCCCATCATCTACAGTCTGAGGAATAAGGACGTGAAGACTGCTGTGAGGAACCTGGTGGCTCAGAAGCATGTCACCCAGTGACGGTGGGATACGTTGTGACCCA
>PISX010007844.1:0-77119 GCA_004024625.1 Mellivora capensis
TGTCTTTGGCTTATTTAGTTTAGCATTAGACTCTCTAGAATCATCCATGTTGTTGTAAATGGCAAGATTTCATTCTTTTTTATGGCTGAGTAATATTCCATTTTGTGTTTGTACACACACAGCTTATACATATCACACCTTTATCCTTTCCATTATGGCTAAATAAAATTCCATTTGTGTGTGTATACACACACACACACATCTTATACATATATCACATCTTCTCTATCCATTCATCTATCAATTATGTTTGCCTCCATAATTTGGCTATTAGTAAAAAAAAAAAATCTGTAGTAAACATAGGGGGGTACATATATTCCTTCAAATTAGTGTTTTCATATTCTTTTGGTAAATACCCAGTAGTGTGATAACTGTGTTAGTTCTATTTTTAAATTTTTGAGGAACCTCCATACTGTCTTCCACAGTGGCTACACCAGTTTGCATTCTCACCATTAGTGCATGATAGTTTCTATTTCTCCCTATCCTTGTCAACACTTACTGTTTCTTATGTTTTTGATTTTAGCCATTCTGACAGGTATGAGATATCTCATTGGGCTTTCAATCTGCATTTCCCTGATGGTCAGTGATGTTGAACACTTTTTCATGTGTCTGTTGGCCATTCATATGTCTTCTTCAGAGAAATATCTATTCATGTCTTCTGCTCATTTTTAATTGGATTATTTGGGTTTTTCTTCTGTTGACTTGTATCAGTTCTTTATATATTTTGGATACTAAACCTTTATTGGATATATCATTTGCACATATCTTCTCCCAATCAGTAGGTTGTCTTTTAGTTTTATTAGTTTTTCCTTTGCTATGCAGACACTTTTAATTTTGATGTAGTCCCAACAGTTTCTTTCTGCTTTTGTTTCCCTTCCTTCATAAGACATATCTAAGAAGATATTGCTATGGCTAATGTCAGAGAAATTGCTGTCTGTGCTTCCTTTTAGGCCTTTTATGATTTCAGGTCTCACATTTAGGTCCTTAATCCATTTTGAGTTTGTTTTTTCAGTTTCATTATTTTGCAAGTAGCTGTCCAGTTTTCCCAACACCATTTGTGTTGGGAAAGAGACTTTTTCCCATTGCATATTCTTGCTTCCGTTGTTGAAGATTAACTGAGCATGTACTTGTGGGTTTATTTCTGAGGTTTTTATTCTGGTCTGTTGATCTATGTGCTATTTTTGTGCTGGAATCCTACTGTTTTGATTACTACAGCTTTGAAATATAACTTGAAGTCTGAAATTTTAACAACTCTGGTTTTGTTTTTCTTCTTCAAGATTGCCCTGGCTATTTGTGGTCTTCTGTGGTTCCATACAAATTTTAGGACTGTTTGACTGGTTCTATGAAAAAATGCTGTTGGTATTTTGACAGGGATTACAATAAATATGTAAATTGCTTTGGGTAATATAGACATTTTAACACTCTTTGTTCTTCCAATCCATGAGATAGAATGTATTTCCATTTCTTTATGTTGTCTTCAATTTCTTTTATCAATATTTTACACTTTTCAGAGTACAGGTCTTTCATGTCTTTGGTTAAGTTTATCCCTTGATATGTTATTATTTTTTGGTGCAATTGTAAATGGGACTGTTTTCTTAATTTCTCTTTCTGCTACCTCATTATTAATATATATGGACACAACAAATTTTTGTACATTGATTTTGTATCCTGTGACCTTACTGAATTCATTTATCAGTTCTAGTAGTTTTTTAGTGGAGTCTTCAGGTTTTCTATGTATAGTATGTCATCTGCAAACAGTGAAAGTCTTACTTCTTTCTTACCAATTTAGATGCCTTTTACTTTTGTTGTTGTTGTTGTTGTCTGATTGGTGTGGCTAGGACTTCCAGTATTATGTTGAATAGAAATGGTGAGTAGATATCCTTGTTTTGTTCCTGACTTTAGGAGAAAAGCTCTCAGTTTTTCCTCATTGAGTATGTTTGCTGTGGGTTTTTAATATAAGGCCTTTATTATGTTAAAGTATGTTCCCTCTAAACCTACTCTGTTGTGGGTTTTTGTCAGGAATGGATTTTGTACTTTGTCAAATGTTTTTTCTGCATCTACTGAAATGATCTATGGTTTTAATCTTCTTTCTTATTGATGTGATGTATCACGTTGATTCATTTGTGAATATAGAACCACTCTTGCCTAACAGGAATAAATTCCACTTAATTGTGGTGAATAATTTTTTAATGTATTGTTGGATTTGGTTTGCTAATATTTTGTTGAAGAATTTGCATCTATGTTCATCAGAGATATTAGCCTGTAGTTCTTTTTTTGTTCTATCTTTATCTGGTTTTGGAATCAGGGTAATGCTGCCCTCATAGAATGAATTTGGGAGTTTTCCTTCCTCTTCCATTTTTTGGAAAAATTTGGGAAGAATAGGTATTCACTCTTCTTTAAATGTTTGGTTAAATTGACTGTGAAGCTGTTGAGTCTTGGACTTTTGTTTTTTGGGAGTTCTTTGAATCCTGATTCAATTTACTTTCTGGTAATTGTTCTGTTCAAATTTTCTATTTCTTCCCATTTTAGTCGGGTAGGTTATATGTGTCTAGGAATTTTTCCATTTCTTCCAGGATGTTTTATTTGTTGGCATATAATTTTTCATAATATTCTCTTACAATCCTTGTATTTCTGTGGTGTTGGCTGTTATTTTTCCTCTTTCATCTCTGATTTATTTTTTGAGTCCTCTCTTTCTCTCCTTTTTTTTTCCTTTTTTTTTTTTTTTTTTTTTTTTTTTTTTTTTTTTTTTTTTTTTTTTTTTTTTTTTTTTTTTTTTTTTTTTTTTTTTTTTTTTTTTTTTTTTTTTTTTTTTTTTTTTTTTTTTTTTTTTTTTTTTTTTTTTTTTTTTTTTTTTTTTTTTTTTTTTTTTTTTTTTTTTGATTAGTGTGGCTAGAGGTTATAAATTTTGTTGACCTTTTTCAAAGAACCAGCTCTTGGTTTCATTGATCTATTGTTTTTTATTGTTATTGTTATTGTTGTTTGTTTGTTTGTTTCTATGTCATTTATTTCTGCTCTAATCATTATCATTTCTTCCTTCTGCTGGACTTGGGTTTCATTTGTTGTTCTTTTTCTAGCCCCTTTAGGTGTAATGTTAGGTTATTTGAGATTTTTCTTGCTTCTTGAGATAGGCCTGTACTGTTCTAAACTTCCCTCTTAGAACCACTTCTGCGGCATCCCAGAGGTTCAGACTGTTATGTTTTAATTTTTTCCCATGTATTTTTTTTCCTCTTTGATTTTCTGGTTGACTTATTTATTGTTTAGTAGCATGTTATTTAAACTCCATGTATTTGTGCTTTCTAGATTTTTTTTCTTGTGCTTGATTTCTAGTTTCATTGTGCTGTGGTCAGAAAAGATGCATGGTATAACTGACCTTTTTGAAATTGCTGAGACTTGTTATTCTGGAGAATGTCCCATGTGCACTTGAAAAGAATGTTTACTTTGCTGTCTTAGGATGGAATGTTCTGAATATATCTATTAAATCCATTAGGTCCAGTGTGTCATTCAAAATCACTTTCTTTGTTGATTTACTGTTTAGATGATCTGTCCATTGAGGTAAGTGCAGTGTTAAAGTCCCCTACTATTCTTGTGTTACTATTGATTAGTTTCTTTATATTTGTTATTAACCGTTTTATGTATTTGGGTGCTCCTATGTTGAGTGAATAAATACTTATGTTTTCTTGTTGAATTGTTCCCTGAATGTTTATATAGTGTCTTTCTTGTCTTGTTATAGCCCTTGTTTTAAAGTCAGTTTCCTCTGATATAAGTATTGCTATCCAGGCTTTCTTTTCACAGTCATTTGCATGATAAATCCTTCTTCAATCCCTCACTTTCAATCTGTATGTGTCTTCAGGTCTGAAGTGAGGCTCTTAGAGGCAGCATATAGTTGGGTATTATTTTTGTTTTTAAATTTTTTTTAAACCTAATGTCACCCTCTGTCTTTTGATTGGAGCATTTAGTCCCTTACATTGAAAGTAATTATTGATACATATATATTTATTGCCATTTTGTTACTTGGTGTGTGTTTTGTGACTTTCCTGTTTCTTTCTTCCCTTGCTCTCTTCTCTCACCATAAGTTGGCTTTTTTTTTTAAGATCTTATTTATTTATTTGACAGACAGAGATCACAAGTAGGCAGAGAGGTGGGGGGGAAAGCAGGCTCCCCGCTGAGCAGAGAGCCCAATGCGGGGCTTGATCCCAGGACCCTGGGATCATGACTGGAGCCGAAGGCAGAGGCTTTAACCCACTGAGCCACTCAGGTGCCCCTAAGTTGGCTTTTTTAGTGATATACTTGAATTTCTTTCTCTTTATTTTTTGGAAAGCTATTACTGGTTTTTCATATGTGGTTACCATTAGGTTTGTATATAACATCTTCTGCATATAGCAGTCTATTTTAAGTTTGGTCACTTAAGTTTGCATCCATTCTTTACTCCTCTCCTCTCCCATGTTTTAGGTAGATGGTGTCATACTTTATTTCCCTTTATTTTGTGAGTCCTCTAATTTTTCAGATATACTTATTTTTACTGCTTTTGTGCTTTCTTCTTTTCTTCACTTAGTTATGATCTTTTCAGTCAAAGAGTCCCCTTTAACTTTTCTTGTAGGTCTAGTGTAGTGGTCATGAACTCCTCTAACTTTTGTTTGTCTGGGAACTCTTTACCTCTTCTTCTATTCTGAAGGATAGCGATGCTGGATAGAAAATTCGTGGCTGCAGATTCCTTCTTTTCAGGATTTTGAACACGCCATGCCATTCCCTTCTGTCCTGCAAAATGTCTATTGAAAAATACATTGATAGCCTTAGGAGGTTTCCCTTGTATGTAGCTGTTTTCTCTTGCTGCTTTTAAAATTCTTTCTTTATTACTGATTTTGCCATTTTAATTACTATGTGTCTTGGTGTGGACCTCCTTGAGTTGATATTTTGGGGGATCTCTGAGTCTCCTACATCTGAATTTCTGTATTCTTCCCAATATTGGGCCATTTTCAGCTATTTTTTCTTCAAATAAATTTTCTGCTCCCTTTTATGTCTCTTCTTCTTCTGGGATCCCTATAATGTGAATGTTATTAAGCTTGATGGAGTCACTGAGTTCTCTAAGTCTATTCTCATTTTGAATATTTTTTTTTTCTCTCACCTTGTGGAAACAGACTGGCGAGATACCAAGCAACCCTCAGAGAAGCAGGAGAACTCAGGTTTTTTTACGCTGGCAGACCCAGATGAGCTTGCACTCAAAACTCAAGGCTCTGGGTAGTGAGGTTACAGGGTTTTTATTGGGGGTGCAGGAGGTCAGGTTCCAAGGGCTATGCTGGCTGCTGGTAGGTGGGTTTAAACTGGGGAAGTGGGGTAGGGTGGGGTGGAGGGTAGGGGCTGCTTTCGGCTGTTAGGGGAGTGCAGGAGGCTTGTGGAGGGTAGCCTGTTTACAGAAGCAGAAACATCTGGTTATCTTTTGCTCTTTCTATCTACTGGGGCCTGCTGGCCTGGGCCTGCTCTTGATAATTTTCCTCTTCAACCTACTCAGACTGATTACTTTCCATTACTATGTCCTCCATGTCTCTGATTCGTTCTTCTGCTTCTTCTAACCTGCTATTAATTTCATTCAGTGTACTTTTTTTTCATTCAGTATACTTTTAATTTCAATTATTTTGCTCTTCATCTCTGATTAGTTCTTTTTTGTCTTGTATTAAGGGTCTTACTGATGTCCTCCACTCTTTTCTCAAGTCCAGTATCTTTATAACCATTAATTTAAATTCTCTATCAGGCATATTACTTATCTCTGTTTCATTTCGGTCTCTTGCTATAATTTGTCATGTTCCTTCATTTGGGACATATTTCTCTGTCTCCCCATTTTTGTCTAACACTCTGTGTATGTTTCTGGGTATTAGGAAACTAAGCTATGTCTCTTGCTCTTGAAAGTAGTGGGCATGGCATGGACTTTTAACAGGGTGGTGCTGGTCCTTTTCTGCACAGAATGCAAAGCTGCTGCTGAGACCAGGCATCCCGATCCTCTTTGCAAAGTGTGCATAGTCAGGGCCTCTGTGCCTTCAAATCCTGTGTGCTGGTCCTCTTCCAAAGGAGGCACACAACTGCCACCAAGACCAAGGCTGGCCAGGCCACTCCATAAAGCACAGGTGTTCTCCATGAGAAGTAACCTGCTGCCACTGTACTGAGGCCTCATAAAACACCCAGTCAGGAGTAAGTGTTGGCAAGGTTTGCACCAGTCTTCTGGGGGAGGTGACTGAAGCTTGGGAACTGCGGGTCAGGATGGAATACAGTATAAGCAAGTTAAGGTGGTCAATGCTGGTACCACGCTGGTTCCCACGGGTGGCAATGGAGCCTGCCAGCTCCTTTGTTCTAGGAGAAGACCCTCAGGGAGCTCTGAGATTAGTAAATAACTCTCTGTCCCAGATGCTTCAGGCATTTTTTTAAACTGCTGCTTCAATCCTGTATCTTTGGAGGCTGTTTGTAGTGTTGTCTCTTTAAGGGAGGGACTCTGCTTCCTTTGACCCGCTGGATCTCTCAGAGCCAAGCCCACTGATTTTTAAAGTTTCAGGATTTCAGTCCTGCTGGTTATAAGAACACATGAAATTCAACCCCTCTGATTTTCAAAGCAAAATGCTCTAGCGATTTGTCTTTTCTATGCAGGCTTCCCACAATGAAAATTTGTTTCTCAACCCTTTCATGCCCTCCCTTCCTCCCTCAGGCCGCCAGACCCATAGGGTTTAGCTCCTCACCAAGTCTGCATCCTTCATATCCTCTTCTCTACATCGACTTGGCCTCTTATCGACATTTAATTCTAGAGTTTGTTCGGCCAGTCTTCAGGTCATTTTCTGGGTTATTTACACTGATTCGAGTGTTTCTAGTTTTATCAGTGGGAGGTGAATATAGAGTCCTCCTACTCTGCCATCCTCCCTGGAAGTCCCTTAGCCTTCTGTGATAATATGCTAAAATAAATGTCCTCAAAAGATATTTATAAAAATAAATGATATCTGAGAGAAAAACAATATTTGGCACCATTTTTTTCTTTCCGAATTTTTTTTTAATTATCTAACCATTAGGAAGTTCTAAATATTAACAATGCTAACTAGGAGACTTAGAAGTGGCACCTGCCTGGAAGTAAATGGATCAAAAGAACCTGGCACATGAAGTGACCAACTCCAAACAGATCATATTTGAGTCAAAATTGCTTTACTGTTTTTAGAAAAACAATTTAACATAACCCCTGAAAAGCCTGGCTTGATGCAAGACACTCCATATTTCAGTCATTCCATTTTTTTTTAAATGCACATTAGCTTATGAAGAAATAGACATATAGATGAAATAACAATGGGTTAGAACTTCAGAAACCTAGTTTCTGGTCCTGACTCTGTCTCTAATATATAAATTACAAGGGTTTCAGTGTTTTTTATTAATAAGTTGTCACTTTCTCTTTTATCTTTTTTAAATTTATTTTTTGCTTGAGTATAGTTGACACATGAAATTACATTCGTTTCATAGACATATATACAACCTAGAACAACATAGTGACTCAGCAACTCTATATATTATTCGAGGCTCACCACAATTGTAGCTACCATCTGTCACCACACTGTGCTACTGCAATACAACTGACTGGATTCCCTATGCTGTACCTTTCATTCCCATGATTGGTTCGTTCCATAACTGGAAGCTTGCATCTCCCACTTCCTTGTGCCCATTTTGCCTATCCCCTCATCCTGCTCCTCTTTGGTGATTTTCAAGGTCATTTTGTCTGTTCATTTGTTGCACTGTAATTCCACGGAGGTGAGTATGTTCATAACTCAGAAGTTATGAGTCTGTGGAAAAGTGGGTGGAGAGGTAGCTTAGCCTCCAAATTCTCGATTTTTTTTAAATAACTACTGGAATTCTATATGTTTTATTTAAGAGAAAAAGTCCATTTCTAACAAAAGTTTGAAAATCATTGATTATGTGATTTCATAGTCTCTTACAAGCTTAAAATTTTATTTTCCATTAGTTCAAATTGTTCAAGGGAGTTAGCAAGGTTATTTCTATTTAACAAAACATCCATAAAACCCTAAAATGATAAATTACAAATTGGAAAAATGCATAGCCATTCCTGTAAGTCATTTGGTCTAGCTGTCCAATTTGTTTCTGATACAACTAGAATGGGGCATGTAGCTTCTATTTTTAATTAACTTTGTTTCTGCACTATAATTAGACAATATACTACCTATTCCTACTTTGGCAAATAGGAAAAAAATATTTAAATATAAACCCCACTCTCTTAACGTTAAGATGTGAATTTTGAAGATTTTTTCCTTGTATTTTTTAATAAGCATTTTAGGCAGTTTTAATTATACAGCATATTTTAATCATGCTATATTCATGTTATCATGTTTTTATCATACTATAAATGTTATCCTGTTTTTAAAAATTTAACATATATTTTCACATTTTATATTACTACACATTTTATGACCATGATTTTAATAGTTGTGTTTTATTTATCAATCCACTATTTGATAACTGAGTGTTTTCCTGAACTTGTTATGTTTCTTCCTCTTTTGTTATGCAATGAAAAATATTATATAAATAGCTTTTTTCAAAGTTAATATTATTTACTTTGACATAGTTTTTTCAGAAATGGGAGCATTGTGTACAACAGGATAATGTATGGCTGAACTCTTTCCTATAGATGATGTAATGACAGACATAGCTGTAACAACATGTGAGGATGGCAGGACGGATTGTTAGTATCTTCTTGACCACTTTTGGTGGCAAGGAGCTCAAGATACACAAAGAAGATGTACAAGTGGCAGTTACAGGTTTGGAAGCAGAAATAAAACCAGGTTACTTAGAAGTCTTGATGAGTTTACTTTCTCAATAACAATTGCTACCACTTTTAAAAAAATATTCTGTTTTTTTGCAATAGACTTTCATACATTCTCTCAAATCTTCAGCCTACCCTTTACTTAGAGGACAGCAGTTTGTTTCTGTAAATCAAGGAGAAGAATCAGATTGGGATAACCTTTAGAATAATTAAGAAAATAGACTAGTGTAAAAAAAAAGTTAAGCCACCACTTTTCTATAGTAATTATTTAGGTCTCTTTGGAATTAATATATTAAATAATGTAAAATACTATTTTGTATATGTATATTAACTTATTTACCAAATATATTTATATAAAATCAGTACTTTTTATTAATGTAAATGTAATTAACTAATGTTATTAAACTATGTGCAGTATGTATAAATAACATATTAGTAATAGGTAATGTACTATAAAATTAACTGAATACAATAAAACCACATGGGTCTATGCTCACAGAGCATAAGACAAAGGATTAACTGAAAAATTAAGTCCAAAGAAATAAAAAAAGTTCTTAAAATATCAGAACGATTCAATGACTTTATGAAGATTGTTAGAGCACATTTCTTAGAGGCATTTAATTATGTTCTCTTTGCTAGTCTTAGGTGGAGCAGAAGGAAGAATAATCTTAAATGTAGGAAAGAAGATGGGCTACTTTAAATGATGGTATAATCAGTATAAATATCTCAGTCTGTCTATACATTTTGTTAGCCTACAGGGTTTTTTGTTTGTTTCTTTGTTTTTTACTTAGCTATTCCTCTAGGAAATCTGATTATTTTATCTACAAACTCAGCATTGTGCCTTTTTTCAATTCACCAGAATATCAGAAACCACCCCTTTCAGAGTAGTTGAAGCCATCTCTTCAGCTGTGATGATAGGGATCACCCCAGGTATTGAGTATGTATTACTACACATGTAGAATATTAGTTTTCTGCTATGATTCAACCTGACTGTTGCCATAAGCAGCCTTGAGCTTCTAATATAACTCTCTTCTGAATGTTCTCTTGAGTTTACTTACCCGGAGATCATTTCCTCTAGGTCATGACATTTTAATTCAGCTGGGATTTTGTGGAATCAATGTATAGTTTTTAGAGACAGTCTCATCCTTCACCCTTACTTTTTGAATGAAGAAACTAAGGTCTAGGGAACGAAACTGACTTGCCCAATCCCCTATAGAAAGTATTCAGAATTATCAGATCCCAAGTTCCATCTATAGAGAATAACAAAGAAGGAAGTTTCCCCAGATGTCAGAGGAATTCCTTGACTTTCAGCATCTATCCAACACACTGACCTAGGTATACCTAAATCTGTCTATTCTGTACTTAGCAGATAGAAAAAATTATGACAATGTAAATGTAAGACTTTTTTACATTAATCTGACCTTCATAGGGTAGCACTGTTCAGCTCTTATTTGATACACAGAGGATTTTGAAAAGCTGTACTTCTATATTACTCTAAGCAACTTTGTTAAATTCTAAAAGAAAGCATTTTATTCAACTATGAGATCATACACATAAAATCAAGAACAGCAAAAACAATTTATTTTCCCTTTCTATTTACTTCATAATACTCTTTTCATGTAAGTTTTTTTTGTCTCTATCTTTTAATTATTATGATGTAATCCATTGAAATAGGTAATATTTGTGATTTATGACTTTTGAGGAAAAAGAAGTCTTGGCTAATACCACGTCAATGTCCGGAAGGCCAGAAATCAATCAGGCATAAATTTCTAAATCTTTTCCCAACACTGTGATGCATTTTGGGTGTGGAGAGAGTAATGCTAACTGCATGACATAAAAGATAGCCCGGGGAAGCCTATTAATTCAGGGATCTTGTATTATACACCTTAGAAATTACTTAATGAGAAGGACTATTAATGGGTCTATGTGTAACAAATGAGAAAGGGCAGTTTGATTACAATAAGTAATTCAGACAAACAAGGTAGGATTGCTAAAATGATATCTTAGAAAAGAAATCCTTACACTGTGGAGACCTTTTTATCTTGCAGCTGGTGAATTCTGTCAGTGTTTACAAGGAGGTGTGGCCAAGATTAAAAGGTTTCTGGTTATTGGAAGGAGGGAGAAACCTTGTTCTTAACCCTGCCCTCCCACTTAACAATATAGAAATAAACCTGCTGGGACACCTGGGTGGCTCAGTTGGTTGGACGACTGCCTTCTGCTCAGGTCATGATCCCGGAGACCCGGGATCGAGTCCCGCATCGGGCTCCCAGCTCCACGGGGAGTCTGCTTCTCCCTCTGACCTTCTCCTCGCTCATGCTCTCTCACTGCCTCTCTCTCAAATAAATAAATAAAATCTTAAAAAAAAAAAAGAAATAAACCTGCAAACAATTGGAAATAAAAATATTACATTCTTCTAAGTAATGACTATTAGCATCTAAAAAATGTCATGCAAAAAAAAAAGTAATTTGAGTGTTAAAATATACATATTCCATACTACCTAGGTACAATAATATCTCCTCACAAGTATTACAGGTTGGAAAATAAGTATTTATTTGAATGTCTTTTTAGAGTAGGGCTGCCAAATAAAATACAGAACACCAAGTTAAATTCAAATTTCAAATACACAACAAATTTTATTTTAGTATAAGTGTTTCCCATGCCATATGTAATCTTATATTTTGTTCTAGCAAGGCTATCTGGAAGTCCTGTATTTTTATTTGCTAAGTGTGGCAACCCTACTTTAAGGTCACACATTGCAGGTAATACAATGTAATGATTAGAGTGTGGGCTCTGAAGTCAAACTTTGGAGTCTAATACTGACATATTTACTAATTATGTGACTGCCCAAATGATTTACTCTTCCTAGGCCTCAGTTCCTTACTTGTACAAATGGGAGGTTTTATGAGGATAAATGATAAAATACATGGCAAACACTTAGAACATACAGTATGCTTGAGTGAAGAAATAGAAGAAAGCACTATATGGAAATTTCTGGATTGTGAGTACCTTCACTTTTCTATTTCTACTTATAAGTTGAAAACTCCTACTTTAGTGTGGCTATTTGGATTTTATCTATGTATGCTTATAAAGTAGAAATATATTCATTGTCTGTTTTCAGAACCATATAAATACTAAGTACCACATTTTGTTTGTTTAGCAAGAGCTTGCCTTGCCTATATTACATAAAATATAAGAGATGAAAGGGTCACAAATCTCTTGTAAGAGAGCCTACCCCATGATCTACTTACATTTAATTGCACATTTTAGTGAAAGCATGATACTTCAAAATCTATACTTTTAAAACATATGAACTTAAGCCTGCAAGTGGGAATGTAAAAAGAGCAATCAGAGTTAATCAGCAAAACATATGATAACCGATTTTTAAAAATGCAGAAATTCCTATTACCTGCTGAAATATACTTCCTAAATAAAAAACAAAGAAAAATATCTTCTCTTTGTAGGAAAGTTTTCTTCTTTACCAAAGACCAAATTCAATTCTTCTCCAACATTGTCTTCAATATGCATAGTGATAACATTATATCTAAAGAAAGTTTAGTTTAGTTTGTTTCTTTATTACCAATATATTTTCAGAAATAAAAAATGCACTTTTTGGTATATTTTAATTGTGAGAATAAAATATTAGGTATTGCAATCTACAGCATAAATTACTTTCTATCAACTTATTCATCTACCAATTGCAATAATGCTCCGAATTTCTGAGTACTTTGAAATAGTGATTAAAGAATTAAAGTAGATTTCACAATAATTACTCTCTCAATAGAATGATGGATATTCAGATCAAATGTAAATTAGTAATATATGTAATCCAAGCAATGTCGAGTCATTTGAAGTGTACAGATAATTATGGTTGACTACATCCACACATTTTATTATAAAAAATTAAATATATGAGTTCTAATGTTTTTTGTCAACAGTAGGATTGTATATCTATAGTAATCAGCAGGGATGTACAGTATTTGGTTATTTTTCCTAATAAGTTAAATTCATAAATATTCTCTCTTTGAAGTTTGCCAGAGTTTAGGCATATACTTATTTTAGGAGAAATTTAATACTAAAATCGACTGAAGTAAAGAACAGCTGATTCTGTATTCTTACTGATAATATGTATGGTTGTGTTTAAGATTTTCTTTTTCAACGAATCTGGCCTCTTTACTGAACACTTTCTCCTAAGTTTCAGGCATAAAATCTGATACACTGAAATGGTCACTGTTCTCTTTATAATTCTAATTAGACAAGGAGTTGCCAGATGTTCTGATTGTCATAAGACCTCCCCAGGATACAATATTCTCTGAAGTGTTTTGATTCTGTAGCAATGTTAACACATAATCTGTGCAGAAGCACATTTCCCATTCCATTTTCAGAGCATACAATTAGTTTTTTTTCTTTTTTTATGATTTTACCTTCTATTTTCAGAGAAGCAGTACACAATTCTGTATGTCCTTCTAGGTGTAATCATGGTTTTGCAGAAACTTATTTCTTTTCCCTTTATTGGGTGTTGCTACTTCTGTACCTACAACTTGTATGTCTATTTTTGTTGAAACCAAATAATGAACAAAAAGCACAAAGGGACCTCTTTACAATGTCATTATGCAGGCTGATGGAAAGGTAGATTGACAAACCACATTTCCAGTTCTCTGTGCAAGAAGCCCAAGCTTACCTCTCAAGTTGCAATTACAGGTTTTCTATGATGGATTCTAGAGAATTTGCTGTTAAGTTTTTGTTTTTGTTTTTAGTTGTTCCATTGAACTTTATATAAAGCCTATGATAGTAAATTTTTTCAACTGGATAAGCTTTTTGTCCTCCCTTTTTCTTCCATCTGTCTTTCTTTTCTTTTTTTCTTTTTTTTAAGATTTTATTTATTTAACAGAGAGAGAGATCACAAGTAGGCAGAGAGAGAGGAGGAAGCAGGCTCCCTGCCAAGCAGAGAGCCCGATGCAATGAGGGGCTGGATCCCAGGACTCTGAGATCATGACCTGAGCCAAAGGCAGAGGCTTTAACCCACTAAGCCACCCAGGCGCCCCTGTCTTTCTTTTCTTTTTCCCTGCAAATGAGGTCTTTGGAGGAAAGTACCAAAAATAATTGCATAACAAGAAGATACTCAGGGTGCCTAAGTGGGCTCTGTGGTTAACTGTCTGCTTTCAACATGGGGCGTGACCCCAGGTGCTGAGATGAAGCCCACTGGGCTCCCTGATGGGTGGGGAGCCTGCTTCTCCCTCTCCCTCTGCCTGCCACTCCCTCTCCTTGTGTGTTCATGCTCTCTCTCTCTCTCTGTTAAATGAATAAATAAAATCCTAAAAAAAAAAAAAAAGGAGGGGGATACTCAAGGTCTTCAAAAATAGAACATGTATCTTTGTGGCTACCCTATTGTATGCTTATAGCTTGAGATTACAGATGATAAGGCATTTTATCCTATTACCATAGTCACTTCTGGCCTCTCCTCATTTCTCTGGATCAGCTCTCTTCCTTTCTTTTAGATAAGATATCTAAGTTGTGTATTCAAAGTGTGTTCCTGCATTTGGAATGCAGTAACCACGGGCATATACATTGACGATGTAGCTAGGGAATGTTAGGAACTTCAAGTCCTAAACAAAATTCTTCCTTTCAATTTGGGAAGCATCTTCACTTTCTCAAAAAATACAATTCTTTTACCTGCTCCATACCATTAGATTAGCATCTACCTCTTTCTAAATTAATGAATTCTAGGGGCGCCTGGGTGGCTCAGTTGGTTAATCAACTGGCTTTAGCTCAGGTCATGATCCTGGAGTCCTGGGATCTAGTCCTGCTTCCAGCTCCCTCCCTCTCTCTCTGCCCCTCCTCCTGCTTGTACTCTCTCACTTGCACCAGCGCTCTTTCTCAAATAAATAAATAAGTAAAATCTTAAAAAAAAAATAAAATAAGTGAATTCTATGTGTTTTTGAAAATCTCCTCCTTAATTCATTACAGATTCATTCAAAGAACTAAGAATGTATTTGATGTTTGCTCTAGGGAAACTGACAACAAAAAACAAAACCCATTGAATCTTTCATTCTACTTTGAACTAGGAGGGCTTAAATAAGGAGGCTTTTTGTTTGAAAAGAATTTAAAACTAGACTGAGGAAGGCTAGTTGGGATAATTTTCTCTTTACTGTGAGTGATTCTTAGTGCTAATGTCTGACTTTTTGAACCTTAGCTAGACTCCAAAAGATCTACATCTATTAGCCAGTGAAAATATGTATAACATCATTCAGAGAGCCTGCACTGTTAAAACATATTCAATCCAATCCCAATTAGTAGAGTAAAAAATGTCATTATTTTTAATTCCATTTACTTTAATAATTGTGGAACATTAAGAAAATCTATGTTATTTTAAAAGGTCACGAAGTAGACCTTTTTAAATTTGCTAATTTAAATATCAACTCATTTTCAGCAATTGGAAAATACAGACTACGTCTTCTGGCAATTCAGAAATATTTATTATAATTTCATCTCTCTCTTTTTATTTACAAGATGAATAATATGCTCTCTGCACAGACATCTAATCTCTTTTAATCAATTAAGAAGCTTTCATTACTGAGCTTAAAGAATAAAATGAGCAAAAACACTATCCATCACCTCAAGGCACTTAAAATCTAATAATAATAAGTAGTTAATATTTATCGAAAGCTAGAATAGCTATATGAATTTCAGGCAAAGTAGACTTCACAGTAAGGAAGATTATCAGGAATAAATACAGCATTTGATAATGATAAAGGGATCAATTCTGCAGGAAAACACAATAATCCTAAACATGTATGCACCTAACCAAAGAGGCCTCAAAATATATAAGGCAAAAAATAACAGTACTGAAGGAGAAATAGATAATCCACTCTTAGAGTTGGGAGAATACAAATCCTTTTCCCAATAACTGGAAAATCAAACAAGCAGAAAATCAGTAAAGAAATACTTGACCTAAATAACAATATCAATCAATTTGACCAATTGATGTTTATAGAATAATCCATCCAACAACACTAGGATATACATTTTTCTCAAGCTCATATGGAATATTTACAAAGATAGACCAAATCACAGGCTACAAAACATCCCTTAACAAATTCAGAATAACAGAAATCTTACAAAGTATATTCTCAGAACACAGTGAAATTAAACTAGAAATCAATAGCAAAAGATGGGTGGCAAATCCCCAAATATCTGGACATTAATTAAGACATTGCTATATGACACATATTTCAAAGAAGTACTAAAATAATTAAAAAAAAATAACTTATTTATTTGAGAAAGAGCGAGCCAGCGAGAGCATGCCTGTGAGCGGTGGTGGGGGCAGAGGAGAAGGGGGTTGGAGAGGGGAAGGATCTCAAGCCAACTTTGCAGGCCAAGTACTGAGCCCAATTTAGGGCTCAATCTCATGACTCTGAGATCATGACCTGAGCCAAAATCAAGAGTCAGAGGCTTAACTGACTGAGCTACCCAGGTACCCTTCAAGAGAAATTTTAAAATATTTTTAAATGAATGAAAACAAAAATTCAAACTATAAAAACTGTGGGATGCAATGAAAGTAGTGTTATAAGGAAATTTATTATAATAAATGTATATTTTGAAAAGAAAAAAGATCTAAAGTTAATAAACTAAATTTTAATCTTAGGTAATTAAAGAAATTAAGCCTAAATCAAGAAGAAAAAAATAATTAGAGCAGAAATCAATAAAACTGAAAACAGAAAAATAAGAGAAAATTAATAAAACTAAAAGCTGATTTTTTAAAGATGAATGAAATGGATAAATATCTGGCCAAATTAAACTAGGAAAAAAGAGAGAAGGTACAAATTATCAATATCAGAGAGATGTGCCCTCACTAGTGATTACATGGGCATTAAGATATATTAAAAAATAACGTGAAAAAGTCTAGGCCTGAAAATTTGATAACATTGATGAATTCACAAATTCATTGAAGACATAAACTATGGAAGCTCACATAAGGGATACAGACAACCTGAATAGATCTATATCTATTAAAGAAATTAATCAATTATCAATAATTTTTTAAAAATGACATCAGGCCCAAAGTATATTCTAATTGTTTCTATGAGAATACCAAAACCAAATGAAGATACTACAAGAAAAAAATACTATAGTTCAAAATCTCATTTAAACATAGATGCAAATATCAACACAATTTAACAAATTGTATCCAACAAAGTATAAAATGAATTACAAACTAAAGCCAAATGGGATTTATTCCATGTATTCAAGGCCAGTTCAACATTAGGCAATCAATTAATATAATCCATCATACCAATAGGCTAAGGGAAAAAAAAAATCTATGATCGTATGGGTTGTCATAGAAATAAAATTTAACAAAATCCAAAGCCTATTAAACACAAAAACTCTCACCAAAGTAGAAATAGAGCATAATTTTTCTAACTTGATAAAAAACTTCAACAAAACATCAACAGTTAACATTATACCTTTTGACTAGAGATTGGACACCATCCCCCTAAGATTGGTAACAAGGGAAGAATGTTGTCTCACCTCTCCATTAACATCATACTAGAAGTCCTATCTAGTGTAACAGAACAAGAAAAAGAATTAAAAGCTATATGGATTGGAAAATAAAAAAAAATAAATAAATAAAATAAAACTGTCCTTATTAACATATAGCATGACTATCCATTAGTCTATGTAGAGACTCAAAGAAATCTACAAAAAAACTGGAATCAGTAAGAAAGTACAATGAGGTTGTTGGATGCAAGGTAACATACACAAGTCAAGTGCTTTTCTCTATAACAGCAATGAGTAACTGAAGCTTGAAAAAAATTTTTTTTAAAGATTTTATTTATTTATTTGACAGACAGACAGAAATCACAAGTAGGCAGAGGCAGGTACAGAGAGAGGGGGAGGCAGGCTCCCTGCCACGCAGAGAGCCTGATGCGGGGCTTGATCCCAGGAGCCTGGGATCATGACTTGAGCCAAAGGCAGAGGCTTTAACCCACTGAGCCACCCAGGCACCCCTGAAGCTTGAAATTTAAAAAAACATTTACAATACCACAAAAAAATGAAATACTTAGGTATAAATCTGACAAAATATATGCAAGATCTGCATGCAGAAAACTATGAAACATCGATGAAAGAAATCAGTGATTTAATAAATGGAGAGATATTCTGTGTTCATGGATTAGAAAACTCAGTCTCATCAAGATGTCAGTTCTCCTCAACTTAATCTATAGATTCAATGTAATCACAATCAAAACTTCAGCAAGCTGTTTGGAAGATATTAGGAAAATGTTTCTAAAATATATCTGGAAAGGCAAAAGACCTGTAATAAATGTCATAATACTGGAGAAGAACAATGTTGGAGCACTCAATAGTAGACAATGTTTGCAAGAAGTGTGGCGATGCAAGAATTTATGATGGACTAAGAAACTGTTAAATCCAGATAGGAACTCACTGCGTACAGAAACAACAATGCTAATTTGGGGATTTTTAAATGTAAGACAAAATTTAACACTAGGCATTTATAATATTGAAAATGGAAGGATGTGATCAGGATTAAAATGTATTTGTTTCCATCAGATGTAGAACAGAAGTGGTAATCAGTATAAGATTTTCAGATAAGTATAATAGTTGAATTTTAACAATAACTAAATGTGGATTACTAGAATAGATCAAATGCTAAGCCACAAAACATGTCTCAATGAATGCCAATCAATCTTTTCATACAGGCCATCTACTCCATTCCAGTAAAATAAAATATTTCCTCCAAATACATTTTTTTTGAAATTAAAGAATATACTTCTCTGTGAATAATGTGTCTATCAAAGAACTAGATAATGAATGCCTTAAAATACTTAGGGCAAAATAAAAATGAATATCAACTATTAACATTAATGTGATGCAAGTAACACTTAGAAGAATATGTAGAACTTAGATTCATTTAATAGAAAAAAGAATGATTAAAAATTAATGAGTTTTATTTCCAATTCAAATTTTAGATTAAAAAAAGATGAGATAAAATCAAACATAAAGGAAAACATGATGTAGGTATGAGCAGTAATTTATTACACAGGAAACAAAGAAACAATAGAAAGGGTAAACAAACCAAAAATGTTTCTTTGATGGTTTTAGTAACTTGCTCAAAGTAACTCAGCCAGAAAGTGTGGGAGTTGGTCTCCCAACAGAGCAAGTGTGACCCTAGGCTATGAATTCTTTTCCAGGTAACACTTCTAAGACTCCTTTTTCCATTTTATCAAAGTATAAAATAAAGTCCAGAGAAATTAAATGCCTAGACTTGAGTCAATATGCCATCTGTTTCTTTTACTTTTTTTTCCTATGTGGTTAGTAGAACACTTAGAAGTACATATATGGCTTGCATTATATTTTATTGGACAGTGTTTTATATTTAGGGGATAAATGTAATGTGAAAGTAAAAAGAGTCAGAAATAGGAGATGGAGGTTTTTGCCAAGAGGGAAATAAATGTTCTTATACAGAGGCTATAATTTCCTAGGTATTAAGAAAAACACTGTTCTAACAATACTCTTGTAATATTTTTAGGAGTGGAACTGGTAACTTCCTTCATGTTAATCCTCTTAGATCAAGGATGTTTTCTAAAATTGGAGTAGAATGTCCTCTTTGGGGATTTTACAATGGTATTTTTCTTTCTATAACTCTGGGACAGTGCCAAGGGATAGGTTGTTGAGTATAGGGAAACAAAAACCTCAACTCCATAATCTCTACCAGTCACCAATAAAGTCACCTTAAATAACTTTCATTCTAAGCAAAAGCAATGTCCTTACTAACATAATGTGGCTTTTAGATTCGTCTTCTAATATAGCTGGTTCTCATTTTTCATCCTTTTTTGATCAGTCAGTATTTATCACCAATTATCATTTCTCCCTTTTCTTTGCCCAGTTCCTTTGCATCTCCCCACCAAACATTTAAAGTACCCTTGGGGCACCTGGGTGGCTCAGTGGGTTCAGCCTCTGCCTTCAGCTCAGGTCATGATCTCAGGGTCCTGGGCTCGAGACCCACATCGGGCTCTCTGCTCAGCAGGGAGCCTGCTGCCCCCCACCCTTCTCTGCCTGCCTTTCTGCCTACTTGTGGTCTCTGTCTGTCAAATAAATAAATAAAGTATTTGGGAAAAAAGAAAAAAGTACCCTGAGCTCAGTACTAGGACCTCTTTCCTTTTGTCTACATTCAGTCTCTAGGTTACCTATTTATTTTTTAAAGATGTATTCATTTATTTGAGAGAGAGAGTGAGTGAGTGAGTGTGGTGGGGAGGGACAGAAGGAGAGAATCTTCAAGCAGACTCCCTGTGAGCATGGAGCCTTATGTGGGGCTTGATCCCACAACCCATGAGATTATGACTTGAGCTGAAACCAAGAGTTGAACCCCCAACCAACTGAGCCACCCAGGCACCCCATTTTCACAGATATACATATTACCTATTTGCTGATATCTCGAAAACGAATGTCCTGCTCAGACTCAGCTGAATCCAGACTCACATTCTACTGCTGACTCAATATCTCCATTTGGGTGTCCAATAGGCATGTCCAATAGGACATGATCAAATTGAACATATCCCAAAAGGAAGTCTCAATTTCCCACCCCAAACCTGTTTCTCTTACAATCTTTTGCATATCTTAGAAAGGGACTCCATTAGTCCAGATGCTCAAACCAAGTGATGTCATCTTAGCTCCTCACTTTTTTTTATATTTAGCATCTACTCCATCAGCATATAATTCAAAATTTATCCAAAATCTGGCCAACTCTTACCACCTCTACTGTTGTCTCTTGATCTAAACCACCATCCTCTCTGATTGCAATAGCTTTCTAACCTGACTGGTCTCCCTGTTTGCACTACTACTCCCATTCCATGTTCTCCATACACAGTCAGAATTATCACTTTATTAAAACATGGGCAGGTAATATTATTCCCATGTTCAAAACCATGTTCTCATCTAACATAAATCCAAGTTCTTCAATCATAGCTTATGCAGCCCCATATTTTCTCTCTCCCTCTACCTTCCTTTGACATCATCTTCTACCAATCCCCTGGCTTCCCTTTAATTGCATTCCAGCAAATCTGGCAAATCTAACCTCATATCTGTTCTCCACACTGATCAAACACACCTATCACACTGAGGCATGATCCTACTTGGGGGCTTTGTCCTTTCTGCTGAGATGGTCTTTCCTTTAGATATTACCATGGCTTTGTTCTCGCCTTCTTCCATCCAGTCTCTGTTTATATGTGATACCTTTAAGCCCTTTCTAACATAGAACAAACCCATCTATATCCCTTGTATACACACATACATACACACACAACTACCTGCCAACCCTCATGTTGTTTATTTTTCTTCATAGTACCAATCCTCAATTGCCAAATTCTTTATATTCTTGTTTGTTTACTGTCCATTTTCCCCCACTAAAGTGTAAGCTTCCCAAGGGCAAGAATTTCATTTCTTTAACTGTTTTACCCCCAGTACCTAGAATAGCTCTTGGCACATACTGAGCACTCAATAAATATTTTCTAAGTGTACAAATCAATGAACCTTCCAATCAGATTTTCTCTAGTGTTATTCTTTGTAGGTATTGTGGAGTCACCTCTGCTGTTTGATAATGGCATCATAAGAATGACTGACATTTAACATTATAGAAGGAGATAATGATGACAATGACAATAATGAGGAGAAGGCAGAGAAGGATTAAGTAAAATACATGAAAAGGGCTGTTGAGGAAGTCAAGTCAGTTGTCTTCTTGGGAAAGTTTTAACCTATGGGACTGAATGATTGTTGAGAATGGAAGAAGATAAGCGCAGACAACCATGGTGGGATTCAGCTACTCTTTCAGCTAAGATAGCCACTTGCAAATTCAGAGACAATAAAAACCACAGATACTGTGATTCCCTGAGTATATTCTCCTGGGTTCTGCTTCTGATCTTGATTTCTGGCTTTTGTGATGACTTCAATTTATATACTTTGGTAGGCTGAATGGTTCTGTCTCTGCAAAAATGTTCACATCCGAATCTCCACAACCTGTGACTATGTCAGTTCATTTGCAAAAGGGACTTGCAGATATGATTGATTAAATCAAGGCTCTTGAGGTGGGAAGATTATCCTAGATATTTTTGGATGGGCTCAAATACAAGTTTCGAGTTTCATAAGAGAGTTACGAGAGTCAGAGACAGAAAAATACTTGACGACGCCATGCTTCTGGCTTTGTAAGTGAAGGAAGGGGCATAAGGTAAAGAACGAAGATAGCCTCTAAAATTGGACAAGGAAGGAAGGAAATGGATTCTCCCCTAGCTTCTCTGGAGAGAGTATAGCCCTGCCAAATACCATGATTTCCATCTAGTGAGGTTCTTTTGGGACTTCTGACCCCTGGAAATGTAAAATAATAAAGTTATGTTGTTTAAGCCATTAAGTCTATGGCAATTCGTTACAGCAGCAACAGGAAAACAATATACCACAAAGTTTAGACCACTCTGTTTACCCTCATCCTTGTTCTCCCAACTAATTTTTATGTCCTAGTCATTCCAGGGAATCATTCTAGTTATTCCCATCATTACTACAATTTGCTCCCATGACTTATCTGCTTTCTAATACAATGCCTGACTTTTATCCATTTTCCCAATTTCACTTCATGTGCTTTTCTTCCCCTTTCTTCTGGTGAAATACTCAGCTCTGCATTCCCTGGAAAGCTAAATTCCCTGGAGGACTACTTGAGTCTCTAATGAATACCTTACTTTTTAATAATTTTATTTTTTAAAGCTGATTAGTGTTCAAATGATATCAGTTAGAAAGGTAATTTCTGAATGAGAATTTGACTGCTTCGTTCAGCATTTAAAGTTATTGAGTAATTACTAATTGGAAATTACCAAATTAATTATTTGCTATCTCTATACTTCATATGTATTTGTAGCTCACTTCAAAATTTTTAAGTATTTAATAATTAGATTCATGTTTATGTCAGAAATTAATATTTAAAAGTAATTTTTTGTATTTGTATTTTGTTTGCAGGTTAAAGCATTTTTTTCTTCAATACTTCATTTTTAATATAAGATTTACAAGTTTGCCAAAGAATAAATGAATATATTTACTATATCATTTAGGCTTTATGGACTCTCATATTTATATTTTTATACACATTTGAAGTAGGAAATAGCTGTACCACTTAGGATGTTGACTCATAAAATGATTATTTCTCTGCAGTAAAATAGCATATTTTTCAATTTTCAAATAGCAAATATAAACACTCCTGAAGTTTTAAAACTGTAAAGTCTTTTCATATAGAGACATGGTTATTACTGCCTTTTTATAATCATTTTCTAAACAATGTATTTCTAGCCTTGCAAATATTTATTCTTTAGAAGCATAAAAAAATCACTATTCTCAGAAATGAATTTTAAGGCAGCAATTATCCCAATCATTATTCTGAATAAGTTTGGAAATTATAACGCTATATTCTTAGTTTCATTATTACTTCAGTATATTTTTCTACATGTATTAATTTGTTTAGCTACTGAAAGCATCAAATGCTTTTAATTTAGTAGACCCAATTATACTGTTCAGTAGAATTCTCACTTTGAGAAAATTATTTTTGACCTACAGATAATTCCTAAAAGAAAATATTTATAATATCCAATTCCAGTGTTTGAGTTGCTTTATTGATATCCTGTGAATGACCAAAAAAAAAAAAAAAAAGTTAAATCAAACAACAAAGTACCAGCCAACTGTGAGACATGTAGGTTTCCACTGTTTGAGGAAGGTTATTTTCATCTCAGCCATAAGACTGTCCTTTTTCATTTGGTAATCATTATTTCTTTATTATTATTATTACTATTATTATTTATCATGGCTCACTAGTAGTTAAGTTTAAACAAACTGAAGCTTAAACTTAAGTAAGTGTGTTTAAACTAAACCTAAATTTTAAATCCCCATCTGATCTTACTGGAATTTTTTTGTTTTGTTTTGTTTTTTAATTGTCATGGTTTTACCTACAGCATTAGGAGAACCTATATAATTCTAAATTTAATCCTGGTGCCCCAAATAAAATATTCATCTTTTAAGTCATGGCAGGATAATTAGGAGAGGCTATGACAGCCTGCTGGATGTGTGTTTACTTTTAATTAACTCTGATTTGTAAAATAGTTAATCATTGTACATAGCAAGGTCATCTTTATTAATTCAGTTGCATACCTATATGAAGATATCCCTATAGAAGATTCCAGGTAATGCTTTTCTACGCAACTCAGTCAGTCTTTAGTGACAGCAGTAAATACTTTGTCCCGATTGTACTTTGTCATAAACCATCAGTTACTGTATGGTGTTTATAAATTCTGTGACGTACATCAAAGGACACTTACAGAGACTAATGACAAGTTAGGCTTTTTAAGAAACCAAAACTGAAGCAACACTATTTAGCACTTAAATGACATTTTTCATTTTCAAATTACTTTTGCATGAATACTAACTAATCGTACAAGTGCCACAAAGAAGGTAAATAAAATTATGATCCTAATTCTGGATATAAGAAAAATGAACTAGAGAGTCTAAGTTGTTTTCATTTTTCTATTTATCTCTCACTCTATCGTATATCTATTTAAGTATCAGTCTCTTTAAATAAACACACAAACATCCAAATAACAAAAACCCTTTGAAGTCTGATTTGGGCTACTTGAAAGATCATATATGGGAGATTGGTCCACTCCTTCTCCATGAAATTCATCATTCTGTTTGTTCTACCTCTTGCCCATTCCAGCCAATTATTCTTTTTCCATCTAGTACCCTAGAGCTTAAAAAAACCCCAAAACTATACATGTACAATGTCCTTGCTGAAAGGTGGACAAACTAAGACCATGAGGCTTAAAGTGAGTTAGCCAAAGCCACAGAATCAGCACTAAAGTGTACATAAGTTTTCATACTGTTTTCTACCATAGAACTGGCTATCATATACAAAGGAGGGCTCTCTACTGTTTTGCATTTCCTCTAATTTTGTCTCTTGCTCCCTTATCAACTAATACCTCAGTATGCCTTTTCTATTTCTGTGACACAAGATAATCAAGAACATACTCACCTATAAATAGCTAAAAGTCAGGGAAGGGTGAAACCATATTTAGCTAGGTCAGTTCTTTCAGGCTGAGGATTATAGACAAGTGTGTGCTGGGGCAAGGAATAAAGGAACAGCCCCAAATTCTGGAGTATTTGTTATTAAACTGAAAGAACACCCTTAAAGTGGAAGCTTCGAGGGCATTAATTTTCATAGGAAGGTCAATACAATTTGTGTAGAAGATGAATAATGTGACACTTCCTCTAATAAGGCAAGGAGGTGAAATTTTATTTTATAACTTTGCATGGCTTCATAAGTTTAGGCAATGGAAAGTGAGAATGACATTAATGAGTTGGAAAAAAGTATAGATATAGGTGTGCTAATGAATACAACTTTTAATTGCTAAAATCTTTCAGGCAATAACGGATTTCAGGGAAGAGCATCCGCTTATAATAACTATTACGTCAATTTAACAACATTAATGCAGCTAAAATATGACAACTTAATGCTGGTTATGTTCCGTACATGTTGATAGCTATGCTTTCTAGACTCTGCATGGAGCCTAATTGAAAAATGATTATCTTATTTTTAAGGTTTATCATTAACTACAGAATAAAGGACAATGAGGTACTTTTGTTTAATCCATAATGAACCAACATTCCAAGTTGCAAATTTATCTAAATGATTAAAGTGTTCAAGTTCAAAGTGCAGGCTAGATAAAAATTTCATAGAACACTATAGATTCTTTATTTCCTCCTCTTCTTTCCCCATTAATCATGTCTGAAAGTTTCTTCTCTTATAGAAAGTGGAATAGCAATATGAATTTTATTAAAAGCACTTTCATTTCTTCATTATTTTTAATAAAAGAAACAACCAGCATGCCAAATTGGAGCACTGATGATCAATGCAACAATATATGCTTTATATTGACTCTTTTCTTTTACTTTTGATATAAACACACATGGCCAAATGGGAAAGAAAAGATTTATAATTGCATGGCTTATTTATTTTCAAGAACAGAGAAAGGAAATAACACATTTTTGTCCTAGGATTCACTTTCCTATAAAGGGCACTTTGGTTTCTATTGGTCAGAATAATTCTATTGTATGCTTCAATATAACAAATGAACTTCCAAATCTTAGTGTAATGCTCAATTCTGCAAGTTTCAGTCTGGCTTATTTAAGTCCAGTGTTGTTCAGGGCAGTCTATTCTTGTGATGGGTACACCAGTGAAAATATATGGCCATTAAGTTCACTGCAGCAGGGAAAGAGAGATGGAGGAAGAGCACCAGCTCATTGCTTCATCAGTCACATTCCACATCCCAAACTAGTCATATGGTGCTAACACAACCACAAAGAATAAAGCAAAACACAGAAAACTCATGATATCTGTTGAGCTCTACAATGAACTGTCACAATGGAGATTTGATTATTTCCAAAAAATTAAATCTAAACCAAGCAAAACAAGTTGATTTAATGAAATCTGGGTGGTTTTTATTTCAAATGAACTAAACTTTAGTATAAAACCAGAAATTTATCTGCAAATCTGCAAAAGCCTAGGAAAAAGCAACTGTTACAAGATAGAAAGTTCATTTTGAACCAAAGTAGAAAATACCTGGAAACATGCTCACTCTCTCTTAATCTTGTGATTAAACCCATTAATTAAAATCCTGTGTTGTTTTGCTTTTCTCCAATGTTTAATTGGTCTCCGATAGCTTGGATAGAAGGGTTGAAAGAGAAAGGTCAATAGAATTGAACAGAGTTTTACAACTGTTGATATTTCATGTGGCTGTTGCTGAAAGCACTCTTTATTTGTCATGGAATCTCTACTGTTCCACGGCTACAAATGAAGTGACCAGTGTGCTGTCACCACTCAAGACTGGTCATGGGATTTTCTCTCAGGATGGCTATTTTGACTCAGCCTCAAGGTATACAGTTAAAGCCAAGATATGGAGAAGGGCTGATTAGAACTAGAAGGAAAAATAAAAGGCCAGGTAGATACCTGATGACATAGGATAATTGATCTGGATCAAGGTAAATCAGCAGTCTACTTTCAAGATTTGAAATCAACAGCAGAGAAAGATTTGTCTATAACTCTGTAGTAATGTATGTGCATAGGTACTTTGCATTTTTTTTTCATTTGCAACCATGTCCAGTATTAAGAATGCATGAACATCTGAGTAGAGACTGTTTTAGTGGAAAAAAAGAGCTCAGGACATTTTATTTCGTTGACTAAATGTCCAGATTAATTACAACAGTTCTAATTGCATTGTTTAATAGTAGCAGTTTTGCTGCAACATTCATCTTTCCTGTAAATAAAAACTACCTTTCCCCAAAGAATTGGCTGTTAGATGAATTTCATTATGCTAGTCAAGGCTTAACCACCTGTCATATTTTTGTTACAGAAACATTTTGGGTTGTAATTATCTGTGATGTTTCATACACTAGTAGGAAAAATGCGAAGTTCTCAAGGGAAGTGTTCTGATTTACTTGGTTGCTGCTGAATGAAGTTCATGAAACATTTTTATTTTGCAGGGTTGATGGAAGGCATGATCTGGCAATGGTTCTAGGAAGAAAAGAAAATCCTAAAGGCATGCCTTTCAAAGATGTTACAAGTTATGAATTTAAGATTGATCTTGGTATCCCAGCATGAGAATAAAAATCTCAATACATAAATCGATTCTGAAGGCACCTTTTCACCCTTCCATATGCTCTCAGCAACAGGAGCTCCTCCACCTGAATCCTAGATTCCATACCTATCTCACTCTAAGGAGATTTTTTTATTCTCCTATACCCCAAATCCTTTCCTTCTGCCTTCAAATATGCATGGAATGGTGGATAGTGGTGGTGGTGGTGTGATCTCAAGTAACTGGCTGGGGTCTCCCATAACACTATTTCCAGCCTATACACTATACACTCATCCCAGATTGCACTGATCCAAACTGCAACCACAAAATATTTCACCTGCGCCTGACTTTCTTACTTTGCTCCGTACTCAACCTTTTCTTTTTATTCTTCCTCCTTCCTTCCTTCCTTTCTTTCTTTCTCTTTCTTTCTATCACTGTCATCTACCTATATCCATATAATATGTATAGATTTTTTATATGCTTTCAAAGTTGAGTTGACATCACACATATTTGTCTTTGTTCTTTTATCCATCCATCCCTTCAATAAATGTTTACTGAACACTTAAATTAAGGATGGCCAAACTGGGTTGAATTCCAGCAGGCAGTTTCTCAGTTAACTCACCAAGTTCTAAAATCTAGTCCCTAACTATGAAATCCTAGAGAATCACTTTGATCAGTACTATAGGAGATCAAACACTGATAACACACATGATATGCAAAATGGAAAACCCATTTGCTAATTTACAATAAAAGTCACTTTCAAATGGTCTAGAATATCATATCTCTATAATAAATATATAAGAAGTCTACATAACCAGGTTGCAAAGCTCCATGAGAAAATATATACATACTGATTTGTGATGAGACACAGTCAGAACTAGAGAAGCTACAGAAATTGAGTTTAATGGCATCAGATAATCTAAGACACATTTTATAATAAGGTTGTGGTACAGTTTCTGGGGCTTCAGTGACTGACATTTAGTGAATTGTTATCCTTCTCCTTCTTAGGGGATCCTTGTCATTGTGACCAGGAAAGTCAACATTCAGTGGTTATTATTTTTCTCTTCACAATACTTGGCAGGGACACTATCAATCCTTAGCTACTTGACTCTTCTTCTTTGTCACGTTGACATACATTGTTACATTCCTTCCTTATAGTGTTGATTCTCAACTGGGAAGATTTTTGCCTCCCAAGAAACATTTGACAATGTCTGGGGACAATTTTGGTTGTGACAAGTCAGGGAGGGCATATGGCATCTACTAGGCAGGGGCCAGAGATATTGCTAAACATCCTACAATGCACAAGGCAGTGCCCACAACAAAGAATTATTCACCCCAAATGCCAATAGGGTCAGGGTTAAGAAACCATGCTCTAGAGATGTTATTATGGTCAATCTGCTTATAGTGTAATTTTGTTTTCCTTGGAGCTATTCTGAATCCTAAAAATACTCTGCCAATCCTGTTTTCACCCACTAAGTGTAAATATTAGGTTTAACCAGCAACAAGGCAATGTTATTTCCCATTTTCAAGTACTTGATGACAACTCACTGTGTATTCACAAGCACTAACAATAACTACTATTAGAATCATCTTCCTGTTCCTTTACCGCCCCTCAGAAGGACTTTTGTAATAATAAAATTTATCAAGCATTAATTTCTGTTAAGACATTGTTCTGGCCATCTTAATTTATTTAATTTTCTCAATATGTCTGTGAGGTAAATACTATTTTATTCCCATTTTACAAATGATGAAACAATGTCACAGAAAGACTACCTACTTTACTAAGGCCACTTAGTTAGAAAATGCTACAGCTGGGATTTAAATCCAAGTACCTTATTATGTTATGTTAAATGATGTTCGGTCTAGATGGGCTTTAAAATGCTACAAACAGCAAAAAGAATAAAGTTCCAACTCCTCTGATCCACTTCATAGCACTCTAAGCCTTGACCTTCTCTTCTTCTCTTGACTTCCTATCTAATACCCTGAAATATAGAAACTCCACCTCTATTTTTCTCATGCACATTTACCAGGACTGACAATTTGCTCAAAAGGTCTTTTCAACTGGAATGCCCTCTGGCTCTTGCCACCTATTCAATTACACCTAGTTTCCAAAGCTGTATTAATAAGGCTTGCCTTTTCCCTGAAGTCTTTTAGCTCTGCCTGCTATAGTTCATAATAATCTGACTTTTTTTTTTTTTTTAAGATTTTACTTATTTATTCGACAGACAGAGATCACAAGTAGGCAGAGAGAGAGGGGGAAGCAGACTCCCTGCCAAGCAGAGATCCCAATGCAGGTCTCAATCCCAGGACCCCGAGATCATGACCTGAGCTGAAGGTAGAGGCTTTAACCCACTGAGCCACCTAGGTGCCCCATAATGATCTGACTTTTATAATACTTACTATTTTGAAGGAAAAAGTTGGCCTTTAAACAACTACTCTATGATAGATATAATAGATAGCAATAAATATAAAATAATATGAGATAGATAAAATAGATAAGTACATTTTAAAATAGGTCCAAACTGGATTTTAAAAAATCTATGTTCTATTTTTTATCACCTCTATGTGACCTTGTATTGAACTTCAATTTTTCATATGTAACATGTATATAATATACCCCTACACAGATGTTGTATGTGTCTTATTATTTTACTGATGGGAGAGACTATATATATACAGAGAGAGAGAGAGAGACCTATATATCTCTGTATAGAGACATAGATACACATATACTCATATGCACATATGTCATGTTTTATATAGTAGATATAAATAAATATATATACATGTGTGTGTATGTGTATATGCATAGCTCTCTATATCTTATAATCAAGAGAAAAACCAAGTTTTAACTCTGGATCTGTCATGTATAGGTCAAATGATCTTAGGCTACTCACTTAATTTGCTGAGCCTCATTTCTTTTCTTAATAATGAAGAGAGCACTCATGGATTAACAGATTACATGCTTGGTACAACTGTAGGCTTCCTGGAAACACGGGCAGGGATGGACCATCACAATAGTCCTTAACTACTTCAGGCTCGGTTTACTCCCAGATTTCAATCGAGGAAATCATGGATCCACTGTTCTCAATCTAAGGGCTCTGTTCACAGAGTCTAAAGGATCCAAATTATTCTAGAGTTAAAATATGTGTGCCTCTAACTAGTAAATGTGACTACATTTACCATCACACGGCAATCAAAAAAAAAAAAACTTTAGCTCTTCAGGGATTGCCATAATATTTGTTTTTTTCTTTCTTTCCTACTTATTCCTGCTGTCTTTGCGTCTTATTCTTCTCCCCACTCAGAAGAAATCTGGAGTACAAATATAGAAGAGTAGGTGAGAACAGAGTTCCCAAAACTGGGTTCATATTGCTCAGCTGAGTTCAGCTCTTCTTGGTCTATTTCTCCATTAAGTCTAATAATCTCATCGTTATTGCTATACAAAGATGAATTAACTTAGGTTTTCTACCTAATTGTTTCTCAAAGTCTTCAATCTGGCTGTACTTCTTAATTATAATACACGGTCATTATTTTACCTTAGATACTTGTAGATATTCAGTTGACCCATGTGTAAAATGAGAAGAATATTTGTTTACCTATATTGGAACTTGAGGTAAGGATACATCCCTAGAGAACAGGACTCTTGTTTTCATCATTCCGTATTTCCAGCACCAGGCTGGTCATACACACATAGTTGCTCTCAATGTTAGTTAAACTGAATTTTAAAAAGTTACAATATATAAACGTTTATAAACTTATAATATCCTTAAATTTAACAAGTTAATGACACTCTGAATTAACATAAATCTATGTTAATGACATTCTGAATTAACAATCACACTTTTTTTTACAAGTAATGAATTAGAAAGATAACTTTTTATGAATATAACCATAGTCAGAAGGAAAGTAACATTTAACCTACAGAATAACTAAAATTAGTTTTTTATATTTGTATATGGGAACCAGATATCTTTTTTCTAAAACTCATGGTAGGGTCAATAGGCTTAGATACAAATTCTCCAAATTGTACTTATGTTTTCCTTATATGTGAATTTTTATGTATTTCATTCTACTGAAAGACTCCTTAGTGAACTCTGAGGTAAAGAAATGATGTTGGGTCTGACAAAAAGCTTCCAATGTTGACCTCTGATCACAGATGTTATGCTACTTAGTGCAGAAAGCATCTTCTTTCAAAATATAATTAATTTTCTGTAGTGCTTCAAATAATATATTCAACTCCTCACTTTTAATTAAGATTCTTTTTCTTCCTTCAAGTTTAAATTATGTTCTGAAAGCAATTTTTGTCAATTGCTTTTTCATGTGAGAAATATAATTATGAACTAAATTTTGTTAGTGTCATATTCATATTTTTAATAATAAAGTTGTGAATAAAAAATGAAGACTCTTATACACGTTTAAAATGTCTCGTGCTATAAATAGAGTAGAACAATTACAGAATATACTGATAATGCCTAAGTATCTTGGTTTTCCAAAGAACAGATATGTCTCCCTGGTAGCTTTTATATAATCAGCATACTGTAAATCAATTACTAGGAGCTTGAGCATAAATAGAAAAGTAAAAAACCTTACTTTAAAAATGTACTGTAAATCTTTTCACTAATTTTCATAATAATCATTTAGATTGTTAGTATTTGACTATAGATTCATCAAAAAGGAATTTAAAACTTAGAATGGACTTTTAAAAGTAATACATTGAAGACACGGATACTATATGCCTTTTGGGTTGTCATGGAAAGGAAAGTTGGTTAGAGGTGACTTTTTTTTCTTTCGTACCCAAAGATCTTGGGGATAATAATGTTTTCTGTAGGAAGATCGACATGTCCATTCTCCAGACTCTTAAGTGTTAAGACGGAACTGTTGTGACTGCGGCCACCGTGGCAATTTCTCAGTTCTGGCTTCATAAATCAGAGCTGCAGGCCTCAGACGTAGCAGTTACCCTGGTAGGGAAGTTCTGTATTTTTTTGAGTATTGTTCCTGAGGATCTATTCTGCAACCCCCGTCTCTAATTTTAACCGCAATTTTCTTAACAGCTAATTTCCTAAATCTCTTCTTCCTTGCGTGGCTCTATTTCCTGCCAAACCCTGAGTGACACATTTCATACTGTTTTGCTTTAGGGAATAGAAAAACAGCAACAACAACCACCACTACATCCTTTGACACCAAAAACAGTAAGAAGAGATGAAAGCGTGACAGAAGCTGCCCATTCAATGGCTCCTTAATGATTTAAGTTGCTTCAAGGATACTAGAGTTCACTGTGCATCTTCATCTGGGTCCCTCAATCAAAATTGGAGCAATTTCCCAGAAGCCAAGAAGGCTCTGTGAGCATATGTGGACCTCTCGATTCCATGTGTTCTTGGTGACGGGATCAGACAAATTGTGCCAACTTGTGTCACCGTGGAACTATACTCAGAGAGCTACTTGGAGGATTTGGGGACTGAAAAGCTGTCACTGGACTGGGCTACAAGTGACAGCTGAGTCCATGGAGCACCAGTTATACTGAGATGGCAGGAAAAGGCCCATTTTTCCCCCCATTAAAATGTTATGAATTCTAAAGCAAATAACACAGTTGTTTCTGTTTTGGTTACTTCCAGATAGGAACAGATGAAGGAGGGCATGCCATTTTTGAATAATGTTGAATAATATCAATCAGCGACTGACCTGGGTCTTTCTGGAGCCTTGGTAGGAGTGATAACAGTGGGGCTCCTGCACAGCAGTTTTGGGAATAAATGTGTGATTTAGAAGTCTTATATAATTTACTACCAATTTTCACGATTTTTTCTGCTTTTATGGAAACATTAGGTAAAAAATACAGATATACATCAAAGTGGTCTCCTATGTTCTAGGGCCTACCAAAATTTGTTCAGAACTGCAGAGGAAATCAAGTGACTAAGGATGGAACATGGTACATCTGATAAATGGGTCTTGGCATCAGACAGATCTATACGCTTGAATTCCTTGTCACCTATTTAGCAGCTGTGCTGTGGGGAAGGATTCTTAACTTCTCTAAGGCTAAATTTCTTCATCTGGAAATTGGGAACCACCACATATTTCCCATAGGATTGCAAAAAACAAGGGCATCATTATAGTCCTTGCATGTAGATGTTTGGTAAATGTTAATTCACTCCTCACCCTCCCAACTCCATCCACTGCCCTTGCAGTGGTTCCAAAAGAAATACTTTTATAAAATGCCAAGGTGAGGAACTGGGAACTTTTGTAAATACCTGTTTATAGAGCTTGATGTAGTTAGAATTTTGGATTTAGATTAGAATTCAGAGTATGAAATGCTGGTAGAAGTTCTGGTGGAGCTGAGGTTAAATAAGTATTTACAGGCAAAGTTTAGAAATGAAGGAAGCTTGTATATAATGTAGAGTCCTTTGCCCATTTTATCTCTCTTCTTATAATAAGGCTAAAGGTTTAATTATTGGAATAATAAATTTATCAATTAATTTTTTTATCCCCTTGCTTGTTTAAATATTCTAATATTTTTGGTGATGACATTCTAAAAAAAAAAAAAAGACAATTTGGTACTTGATTGATTAATGGGTAATCAAGAGCCTCATGTCAGGATGAACTGACTTGACACTAGCCAGTCAATGGACCTTAACTTGAAAACTTTCCTAATAATTATCTATATATATATATACATATATATATATATGTATATGTATATATATATTTCTTTTTTATTGTGGGAATTTCTGTTTATATCTGCTTGGCAAAAAAAAGTCTTCTCTATCGATAGAACTCAATTTATGTTCACTAGATACTGTGCTGTTCTTTACTTTTCCTCTTTTTCTATCCTAGGGACATCTGTGAACCTCTTTGAATGCACCTTTATGGTGCTTGTGACTCCCCAGTACTTCTACTAGAGAGTTCTTCTCATGTAGAGGGTGTGCTGGGGGCCAAATCCACCTGGGATGGAATCTCTTTTCCTCCACTGAGTTAGTACAAGTGTCTGACCTGTTACTTAACATTAGAGCCTCAGTTTCTACATATATTTTCAAAAGTGGGGATAATACCTTTGAGGGACGTTGTGAGGATTCAATTAGAAAATGTATGAAAAACATTTGCACATAAGAAGTACTCTGCAAATGGTGGCTGAAATTTAAGAACTGTTCTGGTTGATGTTTGTGAGGTCCATTATCTAGGACTCCTGTGTGGGCACTCACCGACAATTCCCCCATTGGGAATGCTAAAATGAAAGAGATTTAGGACATGAAGTCTCAGCTTTCATACAAATACTTAGGTCCTTTACTGATCTGCATGGTTTTTTCACCAGTGTCAAACAATTAAAAAGAACAGAAAAGGATTCAGAATTCCTACCAAAAGTGAGAGAGGACAGATACACAGAGCTTGGCATTAGCTCCCCAATTCACTGTTTTCTTTGGAGGACAAGTTAAGGAGTTACCATTTATGCATACAACTGGGTTGTGTTGAGCAGTAGGTGATATTCTATCTTCATTCCAACAGAGCTTGTGTAGATACTTGCTGATTTTGTTTGCATAAAAAGCAATATTCGTGAAACCTAGCTTTTAAGTAAGAAAGCTTAGAATAGGAACTGGGAAACTAACTGGAAATTGATCCTATTCTAAACATCTGACTTGCCTACTAAACACAGGCTCTGTGGGTACTTTTTAATTGAATCAATTATCAATCCTACCTCACTTCTACCTTCTAATTACCATGAGCGAGAGACTCTACTGAATCTCCTGAATTTCTCAACTATGCTGTAAAGATTGCACTGAGCACTGATTTAGCCTCCCGTCAGCTAGATCTATTTGGGTGTCGACCCAGCACCATTCACTTGCCCAAGTGACATTTATTAAAGTTCAACATTAGAAGATCCCATATTTCATGTTAAACATCTTATTGTAAAAATTACAATCACATTTTCACAATAATATACCTCATGCTTCAGAAGTCTTTATGTCACATCTCAACTTATCACACATTCCAAAGGAGGAGAGCAATTTTAAAAGCTTTGTATTTCTCATTATGTTTATTTTCCCATCTACTTACTAAAACTGTACCATATTTCAGAGTTTCATGAATAGTGAAGGCAGATTTCAAGGAACATCAGACTTATGATCGCATCCTTAACTTGACATTCACAGAAAAATCTGAAAGTACATGCATGGCTGGTTTTATCCTGAACTGCACTTAATTTAAAGCCAGCTCTTTATTTTTCCCTGAAGTGTCTGCTGTATTTGATATATCTTCAGTTTCCATAAGCTGTTTACACCTGCTGAATATCAAGGGCATTCCATACCCAGAATAATTTAAGCCAATTTGATGAACTGATTTGAATAGTGAAAATATAAAGAAAAACAAGCCAACAGAAAAAGAAACTATAGCATTTTAGAGTAGAAGAACCATTATAGAGTTATTTCTTTCATTCCCTTCCCACCCTCCCCTTAGTTCACAAGGTAAGGCTTTTGCCAAGGTCCTATAGTTAGTTGGTGGCAGTCTAGTCCAGAACCAATTGCTCTTAATTTTTCGACGAGTGTTCTTTCCATAGTGCCATGTCGCCAAATAAGTAAAGCCAAGGGTTACTGTTACTCATCAAGCTCTAGCAAAGCTAAACTACAAAGTATAAGCAACTGACTCATGCACTAGATATTAGAATATCAGTAACCACAATTAGTATTCCTTTTTTGTTCTTTTGGACAGATGCATTTGAATCAGAAATTGAGTATTGTCCTACAAATTTACAGCCTTAAAGTCCCATAAGAACACCAGTATGCTGGCCATCTGCCCACTGCTTTCCTTCAGCTACATAATCATCCAACAGCCTATGTCCTAGTCAACAACTTTGGAAACTGAGTAGATCTAAACCTGACAGAGTCTTAATTCTTTTTACTCAAGAAGTGCAGTGGCATACAATGAGATATGCTGACCTCATTATGTACAACTGGGTTATAATTTTGATGTCTACAGGGAGCAGATTCTGAGCTCCATGAGAGATGAGCTATTTTCCACTGACTATGATTACTGGCTTTTCTGGAGGTGGAGAAAGGCTTTAAGCACTCCCCTCTGATTCTTCTCTAGGCCAGCTGCTGGCGCCATTGAAGCCCAAGAGTATTCATACCACCTGCCTATCCCACCCATGGTCCACAAACCCAGGTTTCTTCTTATAAAAAGGAAAGAAAGAAACACAAACCAAAAGAGAGATTGGTCACAGCCATACACAAAAAAGTTGATCAAATCAGGGCAAAGGGAATTTCATATGGTTTGGAAGGTTAGTGAGGTTGTTCACACTTGGTGTTTGTTGCTTTTCTTTGAGCCAGATGTGTTCCTTTATTCAAAAACTAGTGTCTGGTGGTGTCAAATGGATAAATCAATACAATCACTTCTAATGTTTTTTGATTTTCCATTTAAGCAACTTTTTGAGCCATTTCTCTCCTGTAGAGTACTCTGTCAACCAACCCAATGAACATTAATCTGACCAGGAAAGATGCATTCATTTTGCTCATTAGGAAAAAGAAAAAGGAAAATGTATTGTACTTTCATGTATATGAAGTAAAACTAGACCTTACTATTCTCAGTGATAAGGGGCAGAGAGTAAACCTAATACAGCTTTCTATATAAAGTAATAACACATTTTGTTAAAAGATTTTATTTATTTATTTGACAGAGAGAGATCACAAGTAGGCAGAAAGAGAGGAGGAGGCAGGCTCTCTGCTGAGCAGAGAGCCCGATTCGGGGCTCGATCCCAGGACCCTGGGATCATAACCTGAGCCGAAGGCAGTGGCTTTAACCCACTGAGCCACCCAGGTGCCCCAATAACACACTTTTAATACATGTACCACTCAGGCAAACATCTGAATGAGCAAATGAAGAGAAAGAAGCCTTTCAAGCATTTGCTACTGCTCAGAAGCTTTTGAAATATTTCTTTTGAGCTAGTTTTCCAGGGCAGTGTGTAAAACTCTCAAGAAATTTAGTTTCATTTGTTTATAGATTTCCTTCTACTTTGTTCCACAATACTAATAATCATACTTATTCTCTAATAACCCTATTCTAAACATTTAGCAACAAATGCAATTAGGCTATTTAAAAAAAATAAAATTCATTTTCAAAAAACAAAAATCTGGCAACTTGATTCAGAAATAATTGCAGAAGAACATGATTCATATTCTAAAAGCAGCTTTAAAACGAGCTTCTCAGTCAATGATTCTTATTTGAAGTAATAAGGCTAAGGTTGAAACAGACATATAATATACATCTGTTGCTGTATGTTGGTTTAAAATTCAGTTGGATCTGATATCTCCAGTTCTATGCCTGCATGTCTACCTATAATTCAACCTACCATCCCAGCACATGAACCTATACTGCTTAAAGATATCAGGAATAGTTAATTATACTCTTGATCACCTTCAAATCTCAGAATTTCATGTCATTGGAAGAATATATATATATATATATATATATATATATATATATATATATATATATATAGTTTTTGTAGTTTAACCCATAGGTTGATATCACTCTCTTTTTTTACTACATGCTTAGAACTATACTTTCATGATGAAAATTACAAGTAACTGGAAAGATTCACTCATGCCCACAAAAACACATTGCCTTGTTGAATATTAACAAATATTTTTATAAGCTTTAAAAGTACTGATGTGTCTTAAGAATTAAAATTCTTTTCCTCTATGCAGTATACTAGAAAATTTTGCTCTACTTTAATACTTAAAAAAAAAATTTCAGACCTTTTTTTTTTTTTTAAAGATTTTTATTTATTTATTTGTCAGAGAGAGAGAGAGAGCGAGCACAGGCAGACAGAGTGGCAGGCAGAGGCAGAGGGAGAAGCAGGCTCCCTGCCGAGCAAGGAGCCCGATGTGGGACTCTATCCCAGGACGCTGGGATAATGACCTGAGCCGAAGGCAGCCGCTTAACCAACTGAGCCACCCAGGCTTCCCAAAAAAATTTCAGACTTTTAAATAAACATGTGTTTAGCAGCTTCTCTCCATTAGTCCTCTTTGATCATTGTCCTATACAACTATGGGAATGGGAAGTTGACCCCTTGCATATCTATACCTTTCGGCATATTGGTAACTGCTCTTCTTAAAAGGAAGCAGTTCCCATAACTCTTAAAGACCCTGCTTCTATTTGCTTCTCTATGAAAGATAATTTAACATAACAGAAAATTTAAAATAATTTTATTCTTGATATTACTTCTTTTTAACATGACATAGTTTATACTAACTTTAAGTGCTTAAATATGTAGAAGCATCATTGTGAGTTACACCTCCATCAGCTCTTCCATAAACACAATTTCTTTCATATCTTAAATCTATGTTTTTCATTTTATCACATTTTATGGAATAGTTTTAGATCTTTGGTTTTATTGATTTTTGTCTTTTACTTGGTATATGCTGGTATTTCTTTTGGCTTCCAATAAATTTAAAATATTTCCCAATAAAACCATCTCACCAAGTGCTAAAGTATGAACTTGGGAGAGAAGTTTAATTTTAACTACCTTCCATTTCATTTTGAAACTTTTAAAATTGGTCATTGAAGTTCTTCATGGCATCTAGTATAATGGGAAAAAGCATCTAAAATTTATATCTGCGCTCATACCTGCCTTGAAAATTAATTCGTGTCTTTAATAAATATTAAGGATAGAAAAGACCAGAATTTCATCAGTAAATGAAAGTGTTTATTTTTTTTTCTCGTAGTTAAGAAGCACAGCCAATTTAACTGTGGTTGGTTAGATTCAAGAGTTAATTAAATGCAACCTTTAGGCTCCATAGAATATTCAAACCAAAACACTCTGTTTTTACTTTTTAAACGCTTGAAAATTAATCCAATATTTTTATGTATTAATTCCATTAAGTTCTTTTATATACTTTTGAATCTATATTACCCAAAGAACAACATATGCTGCCTTAACTTTGTATACTTAAACATGTTACTTTGTATACTTTGTATACTTAAACATGTGAAATAATCTTCTCTAATCTCTCAATAGATGCTGCTAACTTAGTGCTTCTGAAATTGTCTTTTGTGTACTATTAAGGTAATTGAAAATCCTATTTGATGGATGTTCTGAACTCTTCTGAGTCCTTTATCTGTATACTTTTCCTAGTTAGTCTTTATCACATTCTAGATTATAACAGTAATGTCTCATCATTATTTACCCATATCTCTTGAAGTTCTATGACATAAAAATCCTATATAGCCTGAAATCTAAGAGTAGAAAATTCATTTACAGTATGTATTTTTTAAAAAATCAACTTTTACTTTAGGACACTTTAAGACGTTTACCACCCCCCCCCAGTCCCAATAAATCATACAACTAGCAATTAAAAGACACATATTTAGGTCCAAATTGAGGACTTCAATGGATATAAATCATACGATTGGCTTATGTTTTAGCAAAAATATCAAGAGTTAGTTCCTGGGCGCCTGGGTGGCTCAGTGGGTTAAAGCCTCTGCTTTCGGCTCAGGTCGTGATCCCAGGGTCCTGGGATTGAGCCCCACATCGGGCTCTCTGCTCTGCGGAGAGCCTGCTTCCTCCTCTCTCTCCCTGCCTGCCTCTCTTGCCTACTTGTAATCTCTATCTGTCAAATAAATAAATAAATAAAATCTTAAAAAAAAAAAAAAGAGTTAGTTCCTAAGGATCTTTTCTCCCTACTTTAATTTGAAAGAACAAAGAACTGGTCTAATGGAAGCCTCCGTGTGCATATGCAGGTGTGTGGATGCTCATGTTCACTGCATGCCCAACAATCCTATTTCTGTGACCAAGTCCTGCCTTCCATGACTAGAGACACAGCTTCAAAAAAAATGTATTTTTGAAGAATTAGGCCCTGAGATAAGATTCTGGGGAAACAAAATGAAAAGACTAAATGCAGTCAACTGTTTATGGGACAGGGAACAGACTGATGGAATTTCATATTATCTACCGTTAAGGCCCAGTAGAGATCTGGGATGACCACCTCCCTCTCCCACTCAGCTTGGAAACTGATCAGCAGCCAAACCCAGATTCCTTTTGGAAAGGGGTACAGGAGCCAAGCTGGCCACAACTGAATTTGGCTGAGTGTACAGGGGTGTGTGAGGCGAGGGTGTCTCTGGAACTCTCACCCCAGAACACTCTCTTATTCACTAGACACCAAGGAAATCTAGCTCCAAGACTGTTCCTTTCCTCCCAGACATAGTTATTGGTGGTGGAGTAATGTGGTAGTTCACAGAATTACTCAGTTGAGCCTTGCCTTGCAAAAACAGCTAAGCCATCCTTATGTAGTTACAAGTTGACTACATCTTTTTTCATGGAGTTATCCAGCACCTATTCCAAGTGCCATTAATAGATTACACAGGAGGCATACATTTTAATGTATGCATTTATAAGAGCAATAACACGCACTTGAGTAATATCTTTTCCTTTTATGGTGCTGGGTTCATGAAAACCAATGAGAATTTTCTGACCAAAGAAAATATATAACAAATGTTACTCCATACTCAAGGTCAGTAGATAGGCTGGACACACATGTGAGTTTCTAAATAAAGCCATGATTTTTCACAGGACTGACACATTTTTGTTGCATACTCTGAATAAGTCTGAACATTTTATTAAAAGATATACTGAGTGAATATTGTGGATTATCCAAGTATAATTCATCAGTATAAAAGTGATTATAAGATCATATAAATCAGACTTATTTCTATCTTAGATGTTTCTTCACTTTTATGCAAAGTTAAGAGCACCTTTAATGAGTAGTATTACTGGAATTGGCTATTAGGAGTGGTGGCTACAAATCCAAAGAATAATTGTTTGATTTTAATATTTAGATTCATTGAATTTTTAATCATCTACTTTATAGGAGCTATTCAAGGACTTCTAATTGAATTTATGACCTTGTACTGAAATCATATCACAAAACTCTTTATGTTTACTCATATAAGCCTAGTTTATTTTACCCTTATATTTATTTTTCCTTTGTAGTATTTCTTTGGTACTCTAAAGAGAGATGACTTATTAAAGAAGTTAATTAACTAATGCAAAATTTACTCCTATTATCTTCATATTTAATTAAGACTTCTTATTTAAGTCATCACCTTAGCAAGGACTACAAGTTATTCCTGAATGTCAGGCTCTTATCTATTTCCCTCAGCTTTTAAACATAATAAAGTGCCTGGATTCTTTATTCAGTATTTCAGATCTCCTTTCTTTTATGTCACAAAAGATAAATGCACATGGCTGCACTGACAACATCACAGCTTTGAAAATGCGTCCACCCGTTACCTTATAAATAGTTCAGTCACTTACTTTAATCCATCTTCTTCTGGCCATCACTCTAATGTCAAACTTACAAGTTTAAGAATGCACTTTTCTCAACTTCTAGCTTTAAAGCAAGAGCCCAACAGTCTATTCACTTCACTAACACAAATGGACAGAGGTAGCATTGGACTGACAAGATGTCAATCAGTAAGCATTCTCTTTTAAGAATACATGATAGTGGGGCCCTGACATTTTTATTTTGATGAACATTCAGTGTTAACCATGACACAAGTCTACCCCTCCTGAGATGTGCATAGGTGAAAAGCGCTGGGAGCTGACTTTCTATTTTACTTCTGTGTTTTTAACATTTCAGTATAATCATCCATGATCCATACCTTCTACATAGTTCTTGCAGTTCAATATCCTCACCCTGCAAATACATACACACTTTTTAAAATTTATGCTAGCCAAGTTTTTCTTTCTTTAATATCAACTTTCTCGAGCCAATAACTTTGAGTTTATTAAAATTCAAAGAAGAACTAAAACAAAAGGGATACACACAACACCCACAGAGTTTCTGGAGACTGTCAAATCTCTGGGGGTCATGGAACATGAAGGAAATGGATTTTGATCTCTACTTAGGATCTAGGATCTGATTTGGAAAGTCCTTGAACCATCCTAAAGTTAATAGAAGATTATTAAATAACATGAAACAAGTACTAAAAAGTTGATGCATGAATTTTATCATTTGACCAAGTCCTCTCTTTTGAAGTAGCAACTGCTCATAATCAAGGATTGTTGTTTTGTGGACTTCTATAGGTTGCATATAAAGAAATTTGTACTCAATACTCAATGATATCACTTTCTAAGAGTTATAGAACATTTAGCTTTACTTTTCCAAGCATTTCTTTTTACTTGTGAGGTTTCCCTGCGGCAAACCAGAGATGAGGTTGGGAGTTACTGTGTAGATTCCATTTACAAAATATCTGTTTCAGCTAATAGACTTAATTTGCATTCTCCTGTCTCCCAGCGAGTTCTACTTCAATCATGATTCATTCTTAAATCATCAGTGTCCTGGACTAGAATGAATATTTCTCAGTACTTAGGTAAGAAGTAAGATAAGTTTTGTAGCTTGGAAATCACAAGTCTCTCCTGGCTACATCACCATAAACCACACAATGGTAGCTATAAGCTTTTTCATTTAAAAAGTCCATATCTCAAAAAAAGTCCATATGTCAAATCAATTTTGTCCCAAAAGTCCATCATAAAAAAAATCAATGCAATTTAACTTTCTTAAAAATAATGGATATATAACTGATTATCTATTTTTTAACATAGGAAGACAACATCGCCTATTATACTCACATGGCACCGTGCGGAGGTAGAGGTTGTCACGGATGATTTGCTGAAGTTCGTGGTCCACAGAACCCTTCTGAAATCGTAAGTTGAGGTAGTGACGAAGATCCTTATCAACAATTCCTCCTAGAATGATAAAGTTTCTTAATGAAGGATGTTGGAAAATATTTTAAGTATGTAATTTGATTCTGTCATAAATATAGTCATGAACCCATTTAAAGATTTATTTACTTATTTGAAAGAGAGTGAGAGAAAGAGAGAGAACATGGTGGGGGAGGAGGGAGGACAGAGGGAGAGAAAGTCTTACGCAGCCTCCATGCTGAGCACAGAGCTCGAGGTTGGGGCTCAATCCCTCCACCTGCGATTATCACCTGAGCCAAAACCAACAGTTGAGCGCTCAACCAACTGCACCACCCATGTGCCCCTCATGAATCCATTTAAATCTTTACCTCCTTGATAATAAAAACATTTACTGAGATAATAATTGTCAGTGTTCTACAATGCATTCTTTAAACTGTTTTTCATTTAGAATGAAGTCTATATTATGGCAAAAGATATGTGTTACTCCTGAAATAATAGTGAAATGTCTCATTGCATGGCTGAAAAAGAACACCCCCCCCAGCTCCATTGTCCCTTTCCTCCCAGGCTCTGGAAGGCATCATTCTACTTTCTGTCTCCATGAATTCGATTGCTGTAGGTATATCATATAAGTGGAATCATATAATACTCGCCCTTTAGTGACTGGCTTATTAGACTTAGTATGTCTTCAAGGTTTGAGAAGATTTTTAAGTTATTCAAAGTCACTATGTATTTTTAGATAAGTGGGATCATATGAAAAGCTAAAAGAAAAAAACCCTTATACAAATATTAATACTTTCTCCCTTTATATAATAAATCAAAATAATTTTCTATGTGCAAATATTTTTAATTTGGGACAAAGTTTGGAAAAATTTAGATATTTTTCTTTTATTATTATAGTTTGGTTTTTTATTATTATTAATGTTATTATTACAGAAATAATTTAAGCCTATTTGCCATTGTACTTTAATGAACAATAAACTGGGCTATAAGTGAGAAAACTTACATTGTGCATCTATCAATGACTAATTTCATATCTAAAGGTAATTATTCTAAGTTATTATTTTATTATTTTTTTTAAGTAGGTTCCACGTCCAGTGTATAGACCAGTGCAAGGCTTGAATCCATGACCCTGAGATCAAAAGGTGAGCTGATATTAAGAGTTGGATCCTTAACCTACTGAGCCACAAAGATGCCCCAATGCTGTTAAATTATGAAGATAATTTCTTATTCTTATTTTTATTCTTATACTTAAAAGAAATCAAAATACCTACAAAAAATAAATAAAAATCCCTGAAACAGTTATCTTTTATCTTTTCAAACATATTAAGCAACTGAGCCAAGACAAAAAATTATAAATTAGGAAATCTGTACTAATCATATAAATCACAGTCTCTTCAAGTCCTTTTGAATCCCCAAATTATAATTCATCCATGTATTTGCACCACCATGACCATGTAAAAATAGCATTCTGTGGGTGTGCATATATGCAACACAAACACCTCTTACACAAACAGTAAATATATTTGCAAACTACATATTGACACATTTTTGAAATTTCCAACTCCATTGTTTCAGTTGTCTCCTAACCTGTTGGCAAAGCCTCAGTAAGATGCCATTAGAAATAGTATTTTTAACTGAATTGACTATCACAATTCTTACTCTCCAAACACCGTTTCTCATATATTTGAGCAAATAATCAGAATCTATTTTTCTTCCACCCAATATGATATTATAGCAGAAAACAAATGACATCAAAGTAAAACATACTGCTTATTGAGCACACATAAATACTAAATCCAGAATGCTTGCACATATAGTTTTCCAAATTCAAGACAATTTCCTTAGTCAAAGAAGCAGAGCAGTCAGATAGGAAAGTCACTTGAAACTAATATCACACTTATCATAACAATTACCTATTATTTATACTTCCAAACATCCTGCATTTCCATGTAGTTTGGACCTCCTGACATCCTTCTAAAGTAGTTAACAATTAGAAATCCTGAAATTCTGTTTCTCTCCTTTGGTCTTGTCCAGTCAACAGATCATGTCTACCCTTGCTGCTAATTACAGCCATAGAGCAACCATCATGCTTGCCTGTTCCCTGCTGTCATTTCTGCAAGGCTCTAAGTATACAGGTCCTTCAGCAACTGCACTCCAGCTTCCTTCTCTTTCCTCTCTGTCTAATATGTGGGACATGCCAAGTGATGAGATGCTTTCTGGCAGCCCGAGAAAATGCTAACTATAGAAGAACAGATGTAGTCTGTCCACTAAAGTAAGCTAGAATCACTCACCTAATGTAACATGGATAAGCTCACATTTTGTCATCCAGGATGATTCTTGTCCCTGAAAATGGATTGAAACCATTATTTTTTAACTACAAAAATACTACATTAGCCCTCTCAAAATTTGGCCTACTTAAGAAAACAATAAGAGGGGGTGCCTAGGTGGCTCAGTGGGTTAAAGCCTCTGCCTTCAGCTCAGGTCATGATCTCAGGGTCCTGGGATGGAGCCCCACATCGGGCTCTCTGCTCAGCAGGGAGCCTGCTTCCTTCTCTCTCCCTGCCTGCCTCTCTGCCTACTTGTGATCTCTGTCTGTCAAATAAATAAATAAATAAAATCTTTAAAAAAAAAAGAAAACAATAAGAAAAGGCTGTCTATTCATTCAGTGACTACTTCCCCCCCCCCACCATGGAATTATCTGCTGAAGTTTCTGAGAATTATTTAAAAATTTCTTCCACTGGGACGCCTGGGTGGCTCAGTTGGTTAAGCGGCTGCCTTAGGCTCAGGTCATGATCCCAGTGTCCTGGGATTGAGTCCCACATCAGGCTCCTTGCTCCGCAGGGAGCCTGCTTCTCCCTCTGCCTCTGCCTGTGCTCTCTCTCTCTGACAAATAAGTAAAATCTTAAAAAAAAAAAAACACACAAAAAAAAGGCCCCCCAAAAATTTCTTCCACTAATTAAAATGAAAGACATAAATGATTACAATTATTTTGGAAGGACTTCTCTTGATTCATATTTCACAAATACTTTACTTTTCTTCATAATGTATCATAGCATCTTTCAAGTAAGGCAATTTTATTTATCCTTGTTATGGTGAATTCTGCTACTTGCCTACCAGCATTCTTTCCACTATCCTTTTTTTTATTAAGAAGCCTGACTTAGTTTCAGGCCCAAACATGCTCTTCTCTAGGATATGGATCACAGTGATCTGAAATAGTCACAAGATCTAGTTCCTCACTTTCCTACTTGCCCTTTCAGTCTTCCATTGAGACCTCACACAGAAGAAGGGTATTTCTTATTCACTGAACTAAACCGGATATCTGACATGGAGTAGTCACATTCTGACCATAAAGTGGCATGCACAAGGGAAAAATCTAACATACTTAGGATATTGGAGTAGAAGTTAGAAACAATCTGGGTCCCTGACAGTTTCGATGAACACCTAAAATAATATCAGAAACTACATAACAAGATTTCTTGTTATATGAGAAAAAGTATATATTTGTTTTCTGAAACTATTATGGTTTTCTGTTATCTGCAACTCTACATGATCCCAGTCAATATGTTTTATATATAACTATTTTATATATATATTTAACTGTTTTATATACATATATATGTTTATAGAGTATGTATATACACAGACACACACACACTTAAAGGCACATTTTTCCTTAATTAGCAATTTAAATTAGAGAAGAATTAAGCAACAGGCAGTGGGGCCATGACTGAACTGAAAAATAGCTCCTGGGTCTCAAGACTACCTGATTTCAGGTATTTAAGTTAACATTTTAAACAATTCCACCTGGTGAAGTGTTCAGTAAATATTATCTACTATTAAAATAACTGAATAACCCACCACATTATTTGCCATAGTTACAATTTTTGGTTGTGTTGTTATTTTTTGTCTGTGGCATTTCCGTTTCGTCACTTGTTAGTGATATCTAGATTTGCTGGCTTATCCGATGCCAACCCAATCATTCCACCTGCCACCTGCCACCTGCCAATGCCTTAGCCACTGTACTCTGACCTTAAAAACCCCAGTGGCTCTTACTATTATATCTTAAAAATGATGAGCTACTTCACTTAACTGTGAATTTTTATCCATTTATTTTATAAAATAAAATAATTAAAAGATATAATACCTTCTCAAATAACATATTTGTCCATGAGAGATCTGGGAAGGATTTGAAGCCAATGATTCTGCCTCTAAAGATCATGTACTTAACTTTCATAATCTATAGCCTGAAGACCAAACTTCTGAGTCCAAAGTAGTCAAGTCTTTTCTCAACATGACCCCAAACACGCTTTTGAGACTGTCATCGAAGGACAACTTAAGAACTCTTAAGACAGAACTTGATTCAAACTCTTCATATTACAAATGAAGAAAGCAAAGCTCTCACAAGTTACCCAACATGGGGTTCAGAGCAAAGATGGGAGGAGGACTGGGAGAATCATTAGAGAAGCAACTCCCATGGATTTTGTGGGAAAAAACTCCAGATGTTACCATTGGGAAATGGTCTGCATCTCTATGGTTTCTACAGTTTTCAGAAATGCCCCAGTACAACTGCTTTGTCTCCTTTACTACTTGAATACCCAGATTGAGGAAGCTACGGTAGAAGAGGCTATTTGGCTCAGGTGGAGAGAAACTCCTTGGTATATTTCCTAAGACAAATTGTCAGTCCCTAAGCCTTGTAGCTAAAGCCAGTTGCTCTTCTAAGGTTGAGGGAGAAATACACCTGGCTTTCCAATGTTTGTGCCTGGAATCTGATTGCAACTACCTAACAAGTGTAGTCCCATCCCTCATTAGTGGGGATGGCTATTAGCTCAAACTTTCTCTTCCCTTGAATCAAGTGCTTCAGCAATCAGCTTGCACCTTATAAGTTGAGAAGAGCAATTTACTGGTTGGGATGGTGCAGGGTACATAGAAAGAGGAAGATGAAGATGACCAGCAAGTCAAAGTCTGGCTCATCTATTCATCCTATGCTTCAGCCAATCAGGCTACTCTAACATTCTCTTGACCTGAGTTGTCTTTTCTTCTCTTTACCTTAGTGTTGTTTTTTTTTTCTTTTTTCCATTCATACTCCAGCAGGAGTGAGCATTTGATTTTTGTGTTTCTTTGCGCTTTAATATTTTGTACTCATCTTTGTGCTTTATATTGTACTACTTTCTTTTGGTAACAGCACTTTGATTTCTTTCTTTTTTTTTTTTTTTGAGTGGCTATATTTCTCTCATTCTTTATAAATGTGATTAGACTCTTGGTCAATCTGCCTTGCTCTTGCTTAGCCAATCAAAGTTTCTCTTCCTGGATTGGCCTTATCATTGGAGTGACCCAAGAATGTGAATGCAAGTGCATTCATCCTGAAAGTGGCACCTTGAAGAATCTACCCATCATATTTGCCTCCTGGACACATAAAGCTGATCTTTTTTTTCTAACCAGCTTTGTTAATTTTCCCATTGTTGTTTGCAACTGGAGAAACTTCACAGATAAGAATGCCTTCCATTTGATATTCCCAGTTGCAATCCTATCCATCCTTCAGCTTAAAATTATCCTTCCCTTGGCTTTCCTTGTGATCTTTTGGCCTTGACCTCCTCTGAAGTTCTGTATTCTGGCCACATTCCCTAAGCATTCTGCACATTCTAACAGGCCATACAATGAAAAGTGTGTCTACTCTATGTTGTATATTAAACTGTAAGCTCCCCAGGACAGGGAACTCCCTAGTCATTTTATATCTTCTCTCCTCTCCTCACTTTAGTCTCTAAAAATAGGAGGCCCCATAATGTTTGCTGAATAAATAAATCACAAAGACTGTAGTGGAAAGAATGCCAGACTGCAGATTAGGAAACCGAGTTTCAACTTCCACTCCAACACTATTTTTTAAAATATTTATTTATTTATTTATTTATCAGAGAGAGAGGGAGAGAGAGCGAGCGAGCACAGGCAGACAGAGTGGCAGGCAGAGGCAGAGGGAGAAGCAGGCTCCCTGCCGAGCAAGGAGCCCGATGTGGGACTCGATCCCAGGACGCTGGGATCATGACCTGAGCCAAAGGCAGCCGCTTAACCAACTGAGCCACCTAGGCTCCAACTCCCACTCCAACACTTAATTCATTGAGTGGCCTTTCATTTCTGGGTCTCATTTTTCTCACTGTCAAAGGTGGGTGTCTTATCATTTTGGGCTTCTCGAACAGAATACCATTTAACTGAGTGGCTTAAACAACAGGTATTTATTTTTTACAATTCTGGATGTTAAGTCCAAGATCAAGAAGCTGGCAGTTTGGGTATCTGGTGAGGGTACTCTTCCTGATCTGCAAGTGACCATCTTCTCCTTGTATTCTCACATGGCTGATAGAGAAATCATCTCTCTAAAGTTTCTTAACTCATTAATGAGAGCTCCACCCTTCTAACCTAACTACTTCTCAAAGGTCCCACTTCCAAATACCATCACATTAGAGGTTAGAATTTCAATATGTGATTTTTGGAGGAGACCAACATTCAGTCCATAACAGTATATGTAGAACCAAATAAGGTCTCCACTAGATTTCAATTCTATGCTTCCATATAAAATGTTTGGGGATTTTTTTTTGTAATCAGATAATCATATCAATTTCATTAGGTATTTATAACCTCAGACCACAAGTTATCCCTAGTCCATAAGAAATAAAGCCATGGATAATCTTCCTAGGATACTGTTTTTTATTTTCTGAACTGTCCAGGAAGATAAGAACATTCAACAGGCAATTGATTTCATACACTGTCTTTGTCAAATAAGCAGTAAAATAAAATTTCTGTCTAAGTAGTAGACAGAAAGCTGTCTATAGTAAACTGGAAGATGAAATAGTTCTATCCATATCTCTTAAGCTATGCCTGTGACTAATTACAAATTTATTTTATCTCACTTTATTGGGTGGTGGGGAAGTCAGGGAATAGACATTAGGAAATGGTTATAAGGCTATGTTGCTATGTTCCTTTTCTAAAAATAGTTTCTGCTTGGATTACCTCAAAAATGGAGAAATAAATCACAAGAAAGTTGATTGATTCTGTGAAGATCCTCAGGCACAAAATAGGTGACAGACATATCTAATCCAGTCTACCCCAGCAGGCTCCAACCCCTTTTTAGGTGGAAAATTGTATCTTTGGTTTCTGATGATCTAGAGGCCCATCTCATTTTCAGGCAGCTAGAGAACTGCACCAAATCACTGGGTGCATTTGATCTATCCTGGCCATTCTATAAATTGTCACCCAGTAAAACTGTTCTTCCCCCAATAATTCTCCTTTGCCTATTTTAAATAGGAGCACACTAGAAGGCCCATGGTAACTCACTGTAAATGAATTAATCTGGTTAATCGCTTCTCCATAGCCAGAAACATTTAGGCATATGAAAATTTGTATCCCTTCCATATTTTACTCATAATACTAGAGAGTATAGTCAATCCTTTTTATCATGCCTTAATATCCTTGTGTGTTTTCTTCAAACTTTTAGTAGCATTACATATTTTGTAAAAGAAATGTAATAATAAAAGAGTCAACAAAATATATTAAGCAGTTGCACATCATTAGGAGATTCAAAACTAGAGAGAATAATTGCTGTTTCAGAGAAAATGACAGAGATAAATGTAAGTGGTTTATAATATTTTCTAGCTCAATTGAAAATGGCTTTTTATCATTTCCTTCCCCCTACTGCACAGATGGGATATTGAGTTTCATTTTTCTTGTTAGCCTTGGTCTCAAAGTAAATGTTGGAGTTGTTCTTATGGTTATGATTATAGGTTCCCATAGAGAAGAAGAAGTGAATACTTGGTACATGTCTGGCATTGTGCTAAGTGCTGTACAAGCATTACCCCGAATTTTACAATCAAGAAATGTAAAGTACAGGCATATAGTTGAAACCAAACTCATGTGTATCTAAATTTTCTACAATATTTCAAGGTGGCTAATTCAGTGCAGGAATAGGGTATTTTCTATTCATTTCTTTGGCTCACCTAACTCTTAAACATTAGATGTTCTTTATAAAAAGCAGGATGTCACAACAAATTAAACATAACATGAGATAAAAGAACATATGGCCAAAAAGTAATCTGACCTGAATTCAATCTATTTTTTTTAAAATCAGAGATTATATCACTATAAGTTTAGAGTGAAAAAAACACAATCTGTTAGGATAGTTATGAATGGATTTGAAATCTTTAATTAAAGGTTTATAAAGTGCAACTCTAAGGTTTCTATGTAAAATTACTAAGGTCAAAGAAAGAAACTATTGTCCAAAATATCTGCATAATTCACCAGGAAATTCTTTCTTCACTTGGGGTCATGGTTTATATTGCCTTTAAACTATTTGCCCAAATTTAAGCATAAATTTTTAAAAAATGTAATGATAAAAATATCACAATTCTTTTTCTTGGAAAATCCAAGCATTTACCCATATTAATTTTTTTATTAGATTTTATTTATTAATTTGACAGACAGAGATCACAAGTAGGCAGAGAGCGAGAGAGGAGGAAACAGGCTCCCCGCCAAGCAGAGAGCCCAATGCGGGGCTTGATCCCAGGACCCTGGGATCATGACCCGAGCCTAAGACAGAGGCTTTAACACACTGAGCCATCCAGGCACCCCATACATTAATTTTTAAAAAAGATGTTATTTATTTATTTGACAGAGAGAGACACAGCAAGAGAGGGAGCAAAAGCAGGAGAAATGGGAGAGGGAGAAGCAGACTTCCTGCTAAGCAGGAAGCCTGATGCAGGGATTGATCCCAGGACCCTTGGATCATGACCTGAGCTGAAGGCAAACGCTTAACAACTGAGCCACCCAGGTGCCCCTACCCACATTAATTTTTAAAAGCATGAAACAAATTGCTCATACTAGGTATGCCTGAAACACATTTACTTATTGAAAGCGAACATGTGAATGATATTCAAACAATGAATGTCCAAGCTAATTTCATTTTATATTAGCAAGCTATTATCCTCAAGTCAAGTGAAAAATTATATTTTTAAAGAGGTGATATTGTGAGTAAAACTGATGAGTATTATCAGGAATAGATTTGTAAACATATGACATTGTCTCATATTTTCAGAACTATAAAACAAGGTCAGTCATCTCACTTAATTTTTTGCTAACCTGTTGCAACTTAAAACTCCCAGATGACCCGGTATAATTGATGGTCTACTCCAAATGTCTTCATGCTGGAATGTACTATGACATGGACCACACTGCTGAAACTGACTTAAAAAAAAAACAAAAACAAATCCAAAAACTCATAGCTTTATTTATGAGCCCATTTTACTGTGACAGTACAAAGAAATTCCCTGACAAACCTGGTTCCAAAGAACAGACTAATATATCCTCTATAGGCTGTGTCATGATGGGCCAGGACTAATGAAGTTATAAGAATTCTAGGCACATGATTTGAATTGCTACAGGCTGACTTCGAATAATGAGGAATGTGTTCCAAAAGTTTATTTGGAATGCAGGATTTTTTTTCCCCATAGAAATAATGTAGCCTATTATAATTATGTCTTTGGCCCATCTATAAGTCTTTTAAATTAATTAGGCACCTGAAATACATTATTCATGGTATATTGGAAACACATAATTGTTACAATTGCCATATATAACAATGCTTCCTGGGAGGCGGGGGCAGGAGGATAAGAGTTATAGTTCCAAGTTAGGCTGACAGGTTATAAAAATTCAAAACACATCTTTCAAGGAGAATTTCAAATGGAACACTGAACTCCAAGACCCTGGAGTTGGGATTCTTGCTGATATCCTTAAAGATTCCTCAGGGCAACGATGGCTTAGGAATAGGAGGGAGGAGCCTGCTGGGAAGACAACTGCATATGTCCTTGTATAAATGCTTATAGGACCATGAGCATCCTGCTGATGTATTTTCTCACAGCCCTGCTCACCCCAAACTCTTTTTCTTCAGAGTTGCTCAGACCGCAGCTTATTCTGAGTTCTTGCTGGCCTTCATTCATGTTGCCATCATCTATTTGATCTGATTTCATTATAAAATGGGCTGTAATCTCTTCCCTGATTTCCTATTTTAGAAACAAACACAAAATCATTTTGAAATATCCTGGGCATTCTTAAAAATGATTACACTCAGGTCATGATCTCAGGGTTGTGAGATTGAGTCCCTTATCAGGCTCCATGCTGAGTGTGGAGCCTGCTTAAGATTCTCTCCCTCTATCCCTCTCCCCGTCTAAAAATAAACCTTTATTACTCATAAAATCATGAAAAAAAGATCTGAAATGCCTTTCCCCACAAAAATTTGTAAGCCCCTAGCCATTTTGTCTACCCATCCTCCTCCCGTGTGTAATACATAAGGATCGCATACATAGTGTATATTATAAACATAGTATAGACCCTGTAGGAAAGACAAGGTCAGTGGATAATAGTGGAAAATTGATGGTTACAAAGCCTGGAAAGTATTTTCAGATTGCATAAGGATCTAAGCTCACCTAACTCAGTGAAAAATGTCATTCGAGGAATAGGACGTGCATTTGTGTGCATGCATGCACAGATGCGTGTTAGGGAAGCAGAAGTGGGCAGACGATAAGAAGTAAGAAAATGGCTACTGGGGGCTCTGACGATGGAGGCAGAGTAAGGAAGGACATAGAGGGAAGATTTCGTTATCATTCTTGTGCCTCTACGTTGTTACTACTTTCACCACTGAAAATCAAGGCCCTGATCTGACTCAGGAGAGAAATGAGAAGCAGGAGATGGGTTTGAGAGACTGAACCCAAATGATATCTGAGGAAATTATATCAGTGGAAAGGGAAGTTGGAGGAAACAAAACTCTCAAGCAGTGGAAGGTGGAAGAGAAAACCATGCCTGTTGCCAAATGGCCAACATCACTGTACCTCCCTCAAGTAGCTGAAACAGAAGTATATGAATCAAGCACGAAGTAGAGTCAAAGGCCCTGAAAATGAGTTGTATTATAATGACTTTTACTGATTATGAAATTACTTTCTCCAACTAGAGTTTTAGGGGCTATTTATACACTTGCCAGGAATAGTGCTATAGATTAGTAAATTCAATTATCCACACCTGAAGGCTATAAAATAAAATTTCCTAAAAATTCATTTTAGACATCTGGGGCCATGTTACCTGTAGAATTATAGGGAAGGCTGAGACAGCAATAGGAAAAAAGAACGAACGTACAATTCACCAAAGGCATTTTGATTGCTTTCCATCCCCTGATTACTTATAAAATTGTGCATGATTTTTTAACTGATAAAAAGATATTTAGAGGTTGCCATCTTAAGCAACCCCAGGTTATGCCTTGAATTGTTTGCAATAAAACCCTACTGAAAATATCTCTTTGAAGTAAACTTCCATTTTTACCAAAGTACTATTACTTATTCTTAATAATTTTTTATGAAAATGTTATGTGACTGTTTACCTAAAAATATATTTTTGAAATCAAGAAAAAAATGTAGAGGCTGTAAACTTCATAGGAAATTAGTGTTTACTGCTTTAGGAAAGAAATGACAGCAGAGGAGAAAAAAAAAATCTGATATGAAGGGAAATACATATATGCTACCTGATTTCACATTTTGGCATGTTATTAAAGGGTTGGTTGTATTAAAAGGAGCTGAAGGTAAATAGTTTTTGTGGCTAGGCCCAAGAAACAGTTATGCTGTCCACTAACATTAACCACAGAGCATCACCATTATATTATGAAAATCAAAGGATAGTAGGGATAAATGTTGCTGTTCTTCATTTGCAACAAACTTCATTTTCCTGCCCGGTGCAATTTTTGTTCTTTAAACTCTAGCACAATGCCTTAAAATTGATTTGTACTCAATAAATATTAGTTGAATTACATTCCTGCTCAATTGATGACTTAAGTGGTTTTCCTAGTATTAATAAATGTTCCAAATACATGAATGCAACAATACATAGCCAGTATGATTTACAGAAATTCAGAAATTCTTCCTGTCATAAAAGAGGGACTTATCATTACTATAGGTTTCTTTTTTGGACTGATACTATGAGCTCTTCGCTAGGTCATAAAAGTGGCTTTTATTTAGTTTAACCCTGTGGTATACATATCTCATTTGAATGAAAGTTTACTTTCTTTTGTCAAATAACCACCTCTATAATCTGAGAGATAATTTTGTCTCAAAAGTAAGTATAAAAAACAAATATTTTGTAGTATGTTTATTTTATGCTTTAAGAAGTATGTGACCAAGAATCCTTAATATTATCTGGGAAAATATTAATGTTGATCGCTCAGCCACATACTTTTATTATATACTCCTTAAAAGCATACCACAGCAAAGAATGACAATGATTTTAAGTCTCCATTCTGCATAATTATTTTTATAAACAGTACAATAATTTCTAGTTTTTGATGAGTAACACTTTTTAAAAAGGTTTGTTTATTTATTTGAGAGAGAGAGCGTGTATGCAGGTGCGTTGCAGGGGTAGGGGGGCTGCAGAGGGAGAAAATCTCAAGGAGACTCCCCCGAACATGGAATCTGACACAGTCTGGATCTCAGTACCCTGAGATCATGACCTGAGCTGAAATCAAGAGTAGGATACTTAACCGACTGAGACACCCAGGCACCCCTGATGAATAACGCTTTTAAAGGTAGTATCTAATGGCTAACTCTTGAAAAATCTGGAGTAATGCCTAGAATTTTCATTACCTGGAAAATAAAGGATCCATTGACCTGAGAATTTTCTTTTTTTAGTAATATCAACATGGCAGTTATTAATTTTGTTAATAGTAAAGGTATTTGAAACAATTCATTAAAGAAGGCTGATTTTAGAGACAGTTTACTAAAGATGGGTTTATATTTGACAAAAAATACCATTTTAAATAAAGACCCTCTCCAATGTTCAGTCTTCATTTATTCTGTAGCTATCATTATACTTGACTTGAAATATTTACACTTTTTTTTTTGATTCTAGGTTCAAGTCAGGTAATTCTGTTTTGCAGTGAGAGGGGATATCATTTGAGAACTAATTTTTAATTCAAAATTTTTATTGTAAAATACAGATGTGAGGTCTAGAATAATAAAATTAGATTAAAGTTTCATTCACTCAATGTTAAATACAATAGTATTATTATTCTTTCTGTGTGTAGAATATTTTTTATTTCAAAGATTTTTAGTATTTATCACTACATTTGTCCAACATAAGAACTGTAAATGGCAAATAGAAGTAGTGTTTTAATTTACAAGTGATTAAAGTATTTCAGAGTTTAATTGACTTGATAATAAAATTGCAACATTTACTTAGGTTTCTTCATTCTGTGCCAAACAATATCTCTGCCATGCTAGAAATAAGCAACTAGAAGGGAGAAGAGTGCACACACAAGAGAGCATATCCCCAAAGGAGATCTATCAGAATTATGTGGTTATTTTACATATGAATCATATGTCTCCCCATGTCTGAGGATGAGCCAGTCCTGCTGAGAGCAGTATGTCACATCATCCATGGTCCTGGGCCCAACAAAAGCTCTGAAGCTCTGCTTTAAGTTCAGACTCTAGATTTTCATACAAAATGCTGAACTTAATTTTTTTAAAGGTTTTATTTATTTATGTGAGAGAGAGAATGCAAGAGAGAGAGCAGGAGCCAGGGGTGGGATGGGGTGGGGAGGGAGAAGCAGGTTCCTCAAGGGGCAAGAAACCCAATACAGGGTTGAATGCCAGGACCCTGGGATCATGACCTGAGCCAAAGATAGATGCTTAACTGATTGAGCCACCACGTGCCCCCAATTCTTGTTTTTTTCTTTTCTTAAGACATTTATTTATTTGAGAGAAAGAGAGGCAGAGAGAGAGAGTGAGTGTACAGTGTACAGGCATGAGGGGAGGGAGGGACAGGGGAAAAGACGCTGAAGCAAAGTCCCTGCTGAGCCCCAACATGGGGCTTGATTGGATCCTAGGACTCTGAGATCATGACCTGAACCAAAATCAAGAGTCCCACTAACCCACCCAGGCACTCGTTGAGCTTAATTCTTGAGAAAACAAAACATGAATGGGCAAGAATTCTTTACTGAAATGATGTGGATTTGGCCACATGTGGAAGAATCAAAGATGCACCAAGATTTCCAGCTGAGTGAGAAAATGATAGCAACATTGACAGAGAATAGATTGCTGGGACAAGAAGATAATTTGTTTTATTTGTAGGGGCATGGTAATGTGGCAGACCATGTGGAATCAATGACATGTTGGATGAAAGAACAAACAAGGAGGTAAAAGGAGACAGAATCTACTGATGTGAGTGGTATTATGGCATATCCTTCTCAAACAATTGATCTTATGTTCCACTTAAAATCAGTCAATAGTGAAGACACTAGAAAAAAAATCCCAAAATTCTCTTTGAAAATAAAGTGCCCCCAAATCTCTTTTAGGATGATGCTTTTCAATTTACATGACTTGGATTATTTATAAACAACACTGCAGGATAATTTGTATGCAAATATGTTGTCACAGTCCATGATAAAATTGCAAAAGCCTAGAATACTGATATGGAACTTATCACTGATTACCTTCACAAGTGGCTCTCAGAAATGGAATCTCAATAAATCACTACCATTCTTTCTAAACAACTATCACCTTATCAGCATGCTAAAAGTTAGAGATAGCAATCATGTTCTTTATAAGCATGATACAAATCATCAAGGAGCTGCAACAAATCTATCTCTCATTTTTAAATGAACATGTTTAGAATTACCTTCCCTTTCCCTATTTTATGTGGTTCATACCTCTGCTCAAATATTGCTCCTTGCCCTGTCTAAACTTACTTATCAAATACAACCCCACTGTCAACATTCACTGTTCTCCTTTTCTCTTACCACTACCTAAATTATGTTATGTATTTACCTGTGTATTGTTTAAATTGTTAGGATGTAAATTCTATGAGAGAGCAGACTCTGACACCTACCTAGTAGGTATTCAATAGGTACTTGCTCATTGACAAGCAAATGGATGAAAATCAAAAGCACTTCTGGAGAGTCTCTAAACCAGAAATAGCACAACGCTATAATAAGATCCCACTGTGTCTCAAAAATGCCCAATTTTTCTACATTAAATGTTTAATGTGCTCCATGACTTATTTATATTAAAAGGTAGATTAATATCCATGACCATGAAAGGCAATTAGCAGATTTTATAAATTATTCTAACTCATTACATTTCAGTCACAATGGATAATTAGTGGCATCTTGAGGTCAAGTTTTATGTCTTGATTAAAGGTGTCTTTATAAAAAATATTTACTGCTTTGGCTTCCTTATGTAAAATGTATACTCAGTTTAGTCTATTAAAAATAAAAAATGCTATACATCACATTTTTGTGACAAAAAGTTTGTTTGAAGTTAAGGTATATGATGATTGCATGAGTCTTGTGTAAATGTTATATTAAAATTGATTTAGATCTATCATCACAAATTTCATCTTTAACAATCAACACACAGAAAAGAACCATCAAATATAAAATTAAAATAATCCTTATTATCTGTGATGTATTCACACAAGGCATGAAAATGTATAGAGTATTAACTAATATGCAATCATATTGTCATATTACAAGAAAGTACCAAAAAATGATGGCACCAACTCTAATACATCATTTTAGGCCTCAGCTGAAATTTATATTAGTAAAAATAAAAGCTTTTGACATAGTGAATCATCACAAAGAAAAGAAGATGCCAAATGCAATTATTTTTAGTATATAACTTTTCATGCTTTAAAACAGTATTTGCTAAGCAAATATTCTCTTGATTTCAATCAACATAAGATTATAGGGCACATAAATGTTCTGAAAGTGGAGCACCAACTTTAAGTTTAAATTTATTTCTCAACCATCAATCTAGTATCAAGTGTTAAATTTTTAAAATACATAAAACTCTTGGAGGGGAGGGAGAAGCAAGATGGCAGAGGAGTAGCAGACTGAAATGACATCAGGTTCTAGGAGTTCAACTAGATAGTTATCAGACCATTACAAACACCTACAAACTCAATGGGAGATAGAAGAGAAGAAGAGCAGCGATTCTAGGAACAGAAAATTGACCACTTTCTGAAAGGTAGGATGTGTGGAGAAGTGAATCCTAAACAAAGGGAAGATAGACCATGGCGGGAGGGGCTGGCTCCTGGCAAGCGATGGAGCAGTGGAGCACAAAATCAGAACTTTTAGAAGTCTGCTCCACTGAGGGACATCACTCCAGCGGATAAGAAGGGGTGGAGCTCTCACGGGGACAGTGTGGTCTCAGGTCCCGCAGGGTCACAAAAAGATTGGGGATGTCTGAGTGTGGCAGAGCTCCGAGGTACCGGAGTGAGGAAGCTCTCTACAGAGACAGAGCTGAGGAGTGAGCTTTCAGATCGGGGTTACCTTAAACCATGATCCACAGTCAGATCACTGCTCTTCGAGCAGGGACTCACAAGTGGCAGATCCAGAGAGAATGCCCTGCTTCCTCCTCCAGGAGAGTGGCGCAGGGACGCATGGCAGGAATCTGCTGGGTTTGTAGACACCAAACGAGGCTGTGCACCAGAGACAGAAATACTTGGTCACAGGCCGGGTGAGCTCAGAGTGTGGCTGGGGACCAGGGAGATGGGAGTGATGGACTGCTTATCTCTGAGAGCACACTGAGGAGTGGCCCCGAGCTCTCCACTCCTCCAGTGCCAGAGATTGGGAGGATGCCATTTTCATTTTCCTCCTCTAGAGCTTTACGGAAAGCATTCAGGGAACAAAAGCTCCCAAGAGTGAACCCAAGCAGATTTCTGAGCCTGGCCCCTGGCAAGGGTGGTGCAATTCTGCCTCAGGCAAAGACATGTGAGAATCACTGAAACAAGCCCCTCCCCCAGAAGGTCAGCAAGAATATCCAGCCAAGACCAAGTTCACTGATCAATGAGAACTGCAGAATTTCAGACTAGGGGAAAGCAAAGCATAGAAGTTATGGCTTTTTCCCCATGATAATTTAGTCTTGAAAAGTTACATTTTTTAATTTTACTTTTCTCTTACTCTATTTTTTTTAATGTTTCCTCTTTTAACGTTTTCAACTAGTTTACATAATAATACCTTTCTTAAAAAAATCTTTTTAAACCTTCATTTTTATAGACATATTTTATCCCTTCATTGTATTTACCTTATTATTTGTACACATATAGGGTTTTTTTTTCTTTAAAATTTTGGAATACAATTTCTTCTAATAGATCAAAATATACCCTAAAGCTAGAACAGGCTTTCTTCTAGTCTCCAGCCTGAGCACATTCTCTCCGCTTTTTTTTTTTTTAACTCATCTTATCAAATCTTTGTAGAATTTTTTTTCATTTTTATCTTTACAGTCATATCCCATCCCTTCATCGTGTTTCCCCTTATTTTTGTGTGTGTGTATGTGTATATGTGTGTATATATATATATATTTTTTTTTTTTCCTTAAAAATTTGGGAGGTAGTTTCTTCGAAGGGACCAGAATACACCCAAAATCAAGTGGGTGGCTCTGTTATATTCATCAGCCCTATATACATAGGACTGGTGAAAAAATGTATATATGTGTGTATATATATATATATATATATATATATATATATTTATATTTTTAATTTCTTTTACCCCTTTTATTCTCCCCCTGGTTTTGAGTCCCTTCTGACTTAATTAGCATACATTTTTCTGGGGTCTTTGCCATACTTTTAGTATTTTATTCTCTCGTTCATATATTCTTATCTGAATAAAATGACAAGGTGGAAAAATTTACCACAAAAGAAACTTGTTCATAAAAGAACAAGAGGCAGTACCGACCCCTAGGGACCTAATCAGTATGGACATTGGTAATATGTTAGATCTAGAGGTCAGAACGACGATACTCAAGGTGCTAGCTTGGCTTGGAAAAGGCATGGAAGATATTAGAGAAACCCTTTCTGGAGAAATAAAAGAACTAAAATCTAACCAAGTTGAAATTAAAAAAAAAAAGCTATTGATGAGGTGCAATCAAAAAGGGAGGCTCTTACTGCTAGGATAAATGATGCAGAAGAGGGAATAAGTGATATAGAAGGCCAAATGACAGAGAATAAAGAAGCTGAGCAAAAGAGAGATAAACAACTACTGGATGATGAGGGGAGAATTCGAGAGATAAGTGATACTATAAAACAAAACAATATTAGAATAATTGGGATTCCAGAAGAAAAAGAGAGAGGGGGACAGAAGTTATATTGGAGAGAATTATTTTAGAGAATTTCCCTAATATGTCAAAGGGAACAAGCATCAAAATCCAGGAGGTGCAAAGAACCCCCCTCAAAATTAATAAGAATAGGTCCACACCCCATCATCTAGTAGTAAAACTTACAAATCGTAGTGACAAAGAGAAAATCCTGAAAGCAGCCTGGGTCAAGAAGTCTGTAACATAAAGTGGTAAAAATATTAGATTGGCAGCAGACTTATCCACAGAGACCTGGCAGGCCAGAAAGAATTGGCATAATATTTTCAGAGCACTATATGAGAAAAACATGCAGCCAAGAATACTATATCCACCTAGGCTATCATTGAAAATAGAAGGAGAGATAAAAAGCTTCCAGGACAAACAAAAACTAAAAGAATTTGTAAACACCAAACCAGCTCTACAGGAAATATTGAAAGGGGTCCTCTAAGCAAAGACAGAGCCTAAAAGTAATAGACTGGAAAGGAACAGAGACAATATACAGTAACAGTCACCTTACAGGCAATACAATGGCACTAAATTCATATCTTCCAAGAGTTAACCTGCATGTAAATGGGCTAAATGCCCTAATCAAAAGACAGAGTATCAGTATGGATTAAAAACAAACAAACAAACAAACCCATCAATATGCTGTCTACAGGAAACTCATTTTAGACCCAAAGACACCTCGAGATTTAAAGTGAGGGGGTGGAAAACAATTTACCATGCTAATGGACATCAAAAGAAAACTGAGGCAGCATTCCTTATATCAAATCAATTAGATTTTAAGCCAAAGACTATAATAAGAGATGAGGAATGACACTATATCATACTCAAAAGATCTGTCCAACAAGATCTAACAATTTTAAATATCTATGCCCCTAACATGGGAGAAGCCAACTACATAAACCAATTAATAACAAAATCAAAGAAACACATCGACAATAATACAGTAATAGTAGGATGTTAACACCCCCTCACTGAAATGGACAGATCATCCAAGCAAAAGATCTACAAGGAAACAAAGGCCTTAAATGACACACTGGACCAGATGGACATCAGAGATCTATTCAGAACATTCCATCCCAAAGCAACAGAATACACATTCTTCTCTAGTACACATGGAATATTCTCCAGAATAGATCACATCCTGGGTCACAAATCAGGTGTCAATCAGTGCCAAAGACTGGGATCACTTTCTGCATATTTTCAGACCACAATGCACAACGCTAGGACTCAATCACAACAGGAAACTTGGAAAGAACTCAAATACATGTAGGCTAAAGAGCATTCTTCTAAAGAATGAATGGGTCAACCAGGAAATTAAAGAAGAATTGAAAAAAAATCATGAAAACAAAGGATAATGAAAACACAACTGTTCAAAATCTGTGGGACACAACAAAGGAGGCCTGAGAGGAAAGTATATAGCGATACAAGCCTTTTCAAGAAACAGGAAAGCCCTCAAGTACACAACCTAACTGCACCTAAAGGAGCTGGAAAAAGAACAGCAAAGAATGCCTAAACCCAGCAGAAGAGAAATAATAAAGATCAGAGTAGAAATCAATGAAATAGAAAACAAAAGAACAGTGGAAGAAACCAATGAAACTAGCAGCTGGTTCTTTGAAAGAACTAATAAATGGATAAGCCCCTGGCCAGACTTATCAAAAAGAAAAGAGAAAGGACTCAAATAAATAAAATCATGAATGAAAGAAGAGAGATCACAACCAACACCAAAGAAATACAAACAATTATAAGAACATATTATGAGCAACTGTATACCAGCAAATTTGACAATCTGGAAGAAATGGACGCATTCCTAGAGATGTATAAACGACCACAACTGAACCAGGAAAAAATAGAAAACCTGAACAGACCCATAACCGTAAGGAGATTGAAGCAGTCATCAAAAATCTCACAACAGGGGCGCCTGGGTGGCTCAGTGAGTAAAAGCCTCTGCTTTCAGCTCAGGTCGTGATCCCAGGGTCCTGGGATTGAGCCCCGCATCGGGCTCTCTGCTTGGCGGGGAGCCTGCTTCCCTTCCTCTCTCTCTGCCTGCCTCTCTGCCTACTTGTGATCTCGGTCTGTCAAATAAATAAATAAAACTTAAAAAAAAAAGAGTCTCCCAACAAACAAGAGCCCAGGGCCAGACAGCTTCCCAGGGGAATTCTACCAAACATTTAAAGAAGAATTAATTCCTATTCTCCTGAAACTGTTCCAAAAAATAAAAATGGAAGGAAAACATCCAAACTCATTTTATGAGGCCCGCATTACCTTGACCCTAAAACCAAACAAAGACCCCATCAAAAAGGAGAATTACAAACCAATATCCTTAATGGACACATATGCAAAAATTCTCACCAAAATACTAGTCAATAAGATCCAACAGTACATTAAAAGGATTATTCACCATGACCCAGGGGAATTTATTCCAGGGATGCAAGTTTGGTTCAACATCCGCAATGCAATCAATGTGATACAATATATTAATAAAAGAAAGAACAAGAACCATATGATACTCTCAATAGATGCTGAAAAAGCATTTGACTAGGTACAGCATCCTTTCTTGTGTAGGGACAGAGGGTACTTACCTCAATATCATCAAAGCCATCTATGAAAAACCCACAGAGAATATCATTCTCAATGGAGAAAAACTGAGAGCTTTTCCCCAAGGTCAGAAACATGGCAGGGATGTCCACTATCACCACTGCTATTCAATATAGGACTAGAAGTCCTAGCCTTAGCAATCAGACAACAAAAAGAAATAAAAGGCATCCAAATCGGCAAAGAAGAGGTCAAAGTTTTTGGTCATCAGTCTTTGAAGATGATATGATACTTTATGTGGAAAACCCAAAAGACTCCATTCCAAAACTGTTAGAACTTGTACAGGAATTCAGTAAAGTGTCAGAATATAAAATCAATGCCCAGAAATCAGTTGCATTTCTATACACCAACAGCAACTCAGAAGAAAGAGAAATTAAGGAGTCGATCCCATTTCCAATTGCCCTCAAAAGCATAAAATGCCTAGGAATAAACCTAACCAAAGAGGCAAAGAATCTGTACTCAGAAAACTATAAAGTACTCATGAAAGAAATTGAGGAAGGCACAAAGAAATAGAAAAATGTTCCATGCTCATGGATTGGAAGAATAAACTTTGTGAAAATGTCTATGCTATAAAGCAATCTACACATTTAATGCAATCCCTATCAAAATACCATCCCTTTTTTTCAAAGAAATAGAACAAATAATCCTAAAGTTTATATGGACCCAGAAAAGACCCCAAATAGCCAGAGGAATGTTGAAAAAGCAAGCCAAAGTTGGTGGCTTCACAATTCCAGACTTCAAGCTCTAAAAAAGCTGTCATCACCAAAGCAGTATGGTACTGGCACAAAAACACACTGACACATAGATCAATGGAACAGAACAGATAGCCCAGAAATAGATCCTCAACTCTATGGTCAACTAAGCTTTGATAAAGCAGGAAATAATGTCCAATGGAAAAAAAGTCTCTTCAACAAATGGTGTTGGGAAAATTGGACAGCCACATGCAGAAGAATGAAACTGGACAATTTCCTTACACCACACACAAAAATAGACTCCAAATGGATCAAAGACCTCAATGGGAGACAGGAATCCATCAAAATCCTTGAGGAGAACACATGCAACAACCTCTTCAACCTCAGCCACAGTAATTTCTTCCTAGAAACATCACCAAAGGCAAGGGAAGCAAGGGGTAAAAATGAACTACTGGTACTTCATCAAGACCAAAAGCTTTTGCACAGCGAAGGAAACAGTCAACAAAACCAAAAGACAACTGACAGAATGGGAGAAGATACTTGCAAATGACATATCAGATAAAGGGCTAGTATCCAAAATCTATAAAGAACTTATCAAACTCAACACCCAAAGAACAAATAATCCAAGAAATGGGCAGAGGACATGAACAGACATTTCTGCAAAGAAGACATCCAGATGGCCAACAGACACATGAAAAAGTGCTCCACATCACTCGGCATCAGGGAAATACAAATCAAAACCACAGTGAGATACCACCTCACACCAGTCAGAATGGCTAAAATTAACAAGTCAGGAAATGACAGATGCTGGGGAGGATGTGGAGAAAGGGTAACCCTCCTACATTGTTGGTGGGAATGCAAGCTGGTGCAGCCACTCTGGAAAAAAGTATGGAGGTTCCTCAAAAAGTTGAAAGTAGAGCTACCCTATGACCCAGCAATCACACTACATATATATGTGTGTATATATATATGTATACACACACACACACACACACACAATTGAATACTATGCAGCCATCAAAGGATATGAAATCTTGCCATTTGTAACGACATGGATGGAACTAGAGGGTATTATGCTGACCGAAATAAGTCAATCAGAGAAAGACAATTATCATTGGATCTTCCTGATATGAGGAATTTGAAAGGCAACGTGGGGGATTTGGGGGGTAGGGAAGGAAAAAATGCAACAAGATGGGATCGGGAGGGAGACAAACCATAAGAGTCTCTTAATCTCACAAAACAAACTGAGGGTTGCCGGGGGGAGGGGGGTAGGTAGAGGGTGGTTGGGTTATGGACATTGGGGAGGGTATGTGATATGGTGAGTGCTGTGAAATGTGTAAGCCTGATGATTCACAGACCTGTACCCCTGGGGCAAACAGTACATTATATATTAATAAAAATAATTAATAAAAACCTCAAAGTAAAAATAGTCTATCTATAGCTTTCAGAGGATCTATTATTAAAATTAAGCCTGCAGTAAAGGACATTACTCAAAGGAAAGAGTTTCTAAAGAATATATTTAATATTAAAAAAAAAAGAATATATTTAATATTCAAAGTAGTAAGCATATGGTCAAGAATGTAGGAACTTAATTTGTCATTTATTATTGCCTGTAGCCAGCCAAAAAATATTTTTTTTAATTTTCTAAAATCTGAAATCACTGTAAGATTTCTATAGGTCAAAAGAACTTTTGGGTAGAAACAGACTACAGCTGGGTGTAGTTATTTTGTTCACTGTGAGAAATTATTATGAGTAATGACTGCAAGAAAAGCCAAAAATTTATTAAGTCTACGAATTCTCAAAAAAAATTGGTTTCATGAAAAATACTAAAAGCCAGGAGATATCTGAACCACAAGTCCAGGTTTACAAGGTCTGGCTGAAGGATATTCTTAGATCTGTTCAATCTACAGAACTCTTTTTTTTCTGCATCAGTCTTTGTATCCGTATTGGTAAAACAATCTTGAATACAGAACTTTCATGTATTATCTTCACTGGAAATGTACAGAAGATGATGGACTAATGGAAAATGTGCTTCGATATGTAACTTTATTTAATGCAAGGGAGGTATACAGCCCTATGTTTCTTAGAGATTTCATACCATTTGACCACCGAAGTGAAAGAAGCATTTCTTTAAACTCAATTCAAATAATCATTTTGGTTCTGACCTTTTGTTGTTTTTAATAATATTGAAATTTTTGTTAAAATAGAGTAACGTTTGTTGTATGTATGTGTTTGTGTGTAAGGTGTATAAGCATGCTTTAATTGATACTCAGGGACAATTAGTGTTAAAATACAGTAATGAAGGGGCACCTGGGTGGCTCAGTAGGTTAAGCATCTGCCTTTGGCTTGCATCATGATCCTGGAGTCTGGGCATCAAGCCCAGTGTTGGTGGGATTGAGCCCCATGATGGGCTCCCTGCTCATTGGGGAGTCTGCTTCTCCCTTTCCCTCTGATTCTTCTCTCCCTCTCTTGCTCACTCTCTCTTTCTCAAATAAATAAAATCTTAAAAAAAAAAAAAAGTACAGTAATCAAGACTCAACACTCCAGAGGAGATTACTTAGGGATTTCAAATATTGTTTTCAAACCTATAGTGGAGTGTTCTTAATTAGCATAAGAACTATTAAATAAATTTCTTTTGGCAAAATAAAGAGTGTTCAGGATAATAACAGGTGGTTAGAAAAATTGTAGTGTCTTTGTCATTACAAGACAGTGCATAATAATTTGGCCCAGTAGCCTAAACACACTTGAAGCAAGGCTCTGGATCTTCTAGATCAGTAAACTAATACTGTTCAGAAATTGAGAGTACAAAATATTTATAGTAATTTGCCAGGATAATTTCATCCTTGAGCTTTAAATCTAATAGCAAAACAAACATACCCACAAAAGCCACCAGGCACTTGTATTTTTAAAATTTCTCTAGTAATTAGCTCTTTATTGTATTTTATAAAACGTTTAGTCTGCAAGAGCTTACAAAATAAATGATACATTGAGACACACTATCCTAGTTCCTTGCTATTCTTATGCCCACATGCCAACTCTGAATAGAGGTTGTTATCATAAAGCTACGGAATCCTCCAAGGTGTGAACTTTTATGCATAGAGCTTTCACAGTGCTTAAAGGCTGAGGATGTTGTGCAACTGTTGTGTTGCTTTGTTTCTTTCTTTCTTTTTTCCTGCTTGATAATGTTGATATGTTTGCTTGAAACTGACCTTTCGATTCAAATGTAATTTAATGATCCTCCAAATTACATTTCAATGTAACAACCCACCTGGTATCCAGGCTGTGGTTGAGAAGATATACAGCCTGCATTGTCCTCCATACAAATTCCAATATTTACCACAAAAATTTCCCAGTTTCTAAAATACCAAATTGGCTCAGGTCATCTTGTCACTTCTCCTCTCAGTTCTATCAGCCTTTTTCCTAGACCTCCCATTTTGAAGCCCATGTAATTTCTGGGTTTTTTGTCTTGTTTTGTTTTGTTTTTTCCCAAATGCTTAAAGGTAGAGCCTCATTATTAGGAAGGCAAATATAATCATGCACAATTTTTGTGGTGGAGTAGAATTATAACTGAAGTTATAAAACATACACAAGTTACCTTCTCCAGGGAGTTATAACTAAATATTTAATCCCAGCTCTCTCACTTGTCAATTAGCCAAAGCATGACCAAAATGGCAGCAGGTCAATGTGAACAATGCAATACTGACCATCAGCACATAATAAAAAGCCACTCATCCTCAGCCTTGGTGATGGCAGAAAATCTGCTTCAGTAGTACTTTCAAATACAAAAAAATAGTAATATGGCAACAACAACTGGCAGCTTTTCCAGATTTAACTATCTAATCTTATATTAACTTCAAGAAAGATGAATTTCCTAATAAGGAATTAGGACTCTCAGTAGCTGTCTAGGGCAGATTGGCAAGTTGAGTGATATCCTAAATGTAAACCTTAATGATTACCACTTAGATATTTAAAGTTCTGCAATTGCCCCTACTAGGCTTATTACAAGGGAAATAATCACCTCTACAGATGTTTCTTGACACATAATAAATTGAGAAGCCTGTAATTCTTTTTATAAAGAATTTGTTTTGGAATATCTACTCTCAAAACACATGGCCATTTTTGAATTACTATATTCCTAGAATGAAAAAAGAAAGAAAAGAAGAAAAAGTGATACTGCTCTGGAATTTAAGGTGAATTATTATTGTTCTACCATAAACTGAATTTTTGCTTCATTAGATATTTGGAAGAAAAAAGCAGCAAAAATCTACTAACATTCTGATATGATTCATATTACATGGCTGTGGCCTTGGCCCTTACACTACTTGAAAAATTAGAGATTTATCTACCTGGCATTAGTAAAATAGCTGCCTGATGTCAAATAAACCTTTTTAACATGACAACACTATCATATTAGTAAATTAAAATATAAAAAACTCATGAATCGCCTCTTATGCAGTCTTTCTAAAAATAGGTAAAGGCATAAAGAATTGTTCCAATCAACATCATAAGGTGTATAGGAATTTAGCTCAAAGATGGTTAAGATATTAAAAAATATATAAAATAGGATAAATATCTAGTCATAAAATAAAATTTTTCATGATTTTAATAAAGTAGAATTTTTTAAATTAAGAAGACATTTCCATTCAAATAATCCAAAATTTCTGATTCCATTTAGATCTAGTTATTTCTTTTTCTTTTTTCTTTTTAAGATTTATTTTATTTTATTTATTTTAGAGAAAAAGAGAGTATGTGCATGCATAAAGCAGAAGGGGCAGAGGGAGAGGATCTCAAGCAGACTCTGCACTGAGCATGGAACCTAATGTAGGGACTTGATCTCATGATCATGACCTGAGCCAAAATCAAGACTTGAATGCTTAACCAACTGAGCCACCCAGCTACCCCCTTCCCTAATTACTTATTTTTCTAAACATAAATACATATATTAAAAAGATTGTAATTGAAACCCCATTCATAATCCTATAAATTAAATATGAAATAATACTTTAATTTTGGTTTTGAGAAAACATTTGAATCAAAAACTTTGTCAAACAATTGTGTTTTATGCAAGCAAATGGAATAATTTCTAATTAATTCAACAAAAATATATATGATGAGAGGTCATATAGTTGTGTTCCATATAGATAAATTCAATGCACTCACAGTTAGAAATCCAAAAGAAAATGTGATGAGCTGGATAATAAATGGTTCAATAAAAGAAGTCAAGGGTGTAAAGATACAGAATGGAGGCAGAATTTATTAAAGATTTTCATTTGTAAAGATGTGAACAATTTATTTCACTTCTAAATGGATAGTTTTTGCAATGAAATAAATTCTAATTCAATGTCTCATAATCTCTCTCTCTCTCTCTCTCTCTCTCTCTTTTTTTTTAATTACAAGCAAGTTGATCATTTCTTCTTGAAAAGTTACTACTACACCCAGAAATACAGTTAAGGGCTCATTTTCCTTTCTTTGACTGACACTATTTCTTTCTTTCTTTCTTTGACTGACACTATTTCTTAGAGGTGAACAATCTATTTCTAACCTGGAATGTGACAGCAGACTTCTTACATGCATTATGTATTTATTTTAACATTTATTTGTCCAAGTTATTTTTGCATTAAATAATCCTGGATTTTGTAAATTTTTCAAATTATTATCTTCATTTTATTTATTTGCTTATTGGGTGTATATATTTTTATTTATTTTTATGTGGGTTTTTAATTTTTAGTCAAAGTATAGTTGAAATATAACATTAGTTTTAGGTGTACAACATAGTGATTTGGCAATTATATACATTAAGAAATGCTACCCCAATAAGTATAGTTAACATCTGTTACCATACAAAATTATTAGAATATTATTGACTGTATCCCCTATGTTGTACTTTTCAACACTGTTACTTATTTATTTATAACTAGAAAGCTATACCTCTTAATATTCTTCACCTATTTTGCCTATCTCCCCAGGTCTCTCCCCTCTGGCAACCACCATTTTGTTTTCTAGAGTTATAAGCCTGTTTCTTAAAGCATATTTTTATATGCTACTGAGTCCTTAAATAGGAATGTATCAAATCACTGTGAAAACATAGCCATTATCAAAACTCTATTTCATCTCAAGTTTCAATTATCTCATATTTACTAATTTCAATTTCTAATTGTTCATAATTGTAATGGGAATCAGCTAGATCAAAATTAATAAATATAATATGACTATATTAAAAATAGTTATGCTTGGCTAATTATAAAAGTTCATTTTGTTTCAGGAAATGTACAATTACTACCACATTAATATAAATAATATCTAATTTTGCAGTCATCTCTTGAGCTTAGAAATATTGTTTTTAATATGAGGGCATGCCAGTATCTAGATAAAACATAACAAAAGGCAAGTAGATAAATGGGACGTAACAGATTCTAGAAAAGACTGACATATGTTCAAATGGTTTTTAATATATTGCCAAGTTAATTCAACAGGGAAAAGATGATTTTTTTCAGCAAATATTGCTGGAATAATTAAATATCTGTATGTAAAACCAAAACCAAAACCCACAGTTCCTAAATCGTACCATGGACAAATATTAATTTGAAATGGATCTCAAATCTAACTGTAGAAGTTAAAATTATAAAACTTCCAGAATGAGTCATAGGAGAAAATCCTCACAATCCTGGTAAACAAAAATTTCTTTGTCAGGACCCCAAAAAACCTTAAGCATGAAAGAAAAAAATAATAACTTAAATTTCCCTACCGTGAAAAGTTTTTGTTCTTCAAAAGATGGTATTAAGAAAATGAAAAAAGCAAGACACAGACTGGAATAAAATATTCACAATTTTGAAATCTGAGAAGGGGCTTGTATCCACAATACATAAAAAATGTTTACAACTTAATGAGATAAACAACTGGATTTTAAAATTTAGCAAAAGATCTTAACAGGCACTTCACCAAAAAATATAACTGAAAACAAATGGTCTTTAAGCACATGAAAAGATGCTACAGATCATTAGCCATTAGAGAAATGCAAGTTTAAATTACAGTGAATTACTACTATATATCCTATAGAATGGCTAAAATTTAAAACAATGACAACAAGAGGTGCCTCATTAGTTAGGTAGTGTGTCAGTCTCATAAAACAATGACAACAATAAAAATCTTAAAACATGAAATGCTGGCAAGGATATGGAGCAACTGTAAATTTCATATATTACCGCTATATGGCAAAACGGTTACAACCACTTTGAAAAGCAATTTGATAGTTTCTTATAAATGTATACATGTGTTTGCCACTCCTTATTTACCCAAGAAAAATCAAGAAAATAAGTGTCCATAGAAGACTTGTAGCTGAATGTTAACAGCATTTTTATTCATAATATCCCCAAATTGGAAAAACCCAAATACATGTCACCAGAACACTGGATACATGAATTGTGTATATTTACACAAGGAAGACTTCTCAGCAACTGACAGATGAATTTCAAAAGCATTATACTAAACAAATGAAGCTATTCACAAAATAGTTTCATTTTATTGTATGATACCATTTATATAAAAGTAAATATAATATATATTGATGGGAAGTCCATCAGTGGTTTCCTGGGGTGGGGGTACAGTTTGCCTATAAAAGAATCCAAAAGAATTTTTGGAGGTGATTGGGATGTTCTACATCTTAAGTAGGGTGCTGATTACATATATATAGATACACAGATATATCTAAACTCATTTAAGTGTATGCTTAAAATGGGTATATTCTATTATTTGTAAATTAGGCCTCAAAAATTAAAATATTTATTTAAAATATTTATAACTGGGGATGCCTGGGTGGCTCAGTTGGTTGAGCGGCTGCCTTCGGCTTGGGTCATGATCCCGGCGTCCTGGGATCATGACTCAAGCCAAAGGCAGAGGCTTTAACCCACTGAGCCACCCAGGTGCCCCAGTATATGACCTTTTGAGATTGACTTTTTTCACTCATTTTCATTTTTAAAGTATAATATCTATAAGATCTTTCCAAGTTGTAGAGATAGAACAAAGATTATTGGTTGTCAGGGGTTAGCAGTAGTTGGGTGGGGTGGGGGGTGGCGAGGGAAAGAAATGGTTATGATTATGAAAAAGTAGCACAAGGGAGAAGTCTGTGATGATGGAACAGCTCGGTATTTTGATTATGGTGTTTATATGAATCTAAACAAGTAATAAGATAAAGTAAAACAATACACAATTTAACACGTACCACTGTTAAATTGCTAGTTTTGATACTGTGCTACAATTATGTAAGATACAACTATTGGGGGAAATTAGGTAAAAGATACACAAATACACAGGTTCTCTCAGTACTATATTTGCAAATTCCTATGAATATATAATCAATTCAAATATATTTCAAAATAATTAATATGTTTGACTTGATATGGAGTGGTGTCACAGGATGAATTGTGACCCCTCCCCTCCACTTATATATTGAAGTCTTAACCCCCAGTACCTCAAAATGTGTTTGTGTTTGGAAATAAGGCCTTTAAAGATTTTTAGAACTTCAATGAGGCCACTGAGTGGGCTGAATCTAATATGACTGGTGTCTTTCTTCATTCAAAGAGGACATTGGGACACAGAAACAGAGGGAACATCATGGTAAGACTGGAAAAAGACAGTCATCTACATACAGGCCAAGGAGAACAACTTTCAAATGACAATAACTCTGCAGACACATTGATCTTGGACTTCTAAGCCTCCAGAATTATGAGGAAATGAATTACTGTCATTTGAGCCCCCCAGTCTGTAGTGCTTTGTTATGGCAGCTCTAACAACTAGTATTTTTTTTTTAAATTTTTATTTTTTATAAACAAATTTTTATCCCCAGGGGTACATGTCTGTGAATCGCCAGGTTTACACACTTCACAGCACTAACCATAGCACACACCCTCCCCAATGTCCATTACCCCACCCCCCTTTCCGCCCCCCTCCCCCCAGCAACCCTCAGTTTGTTTTGTGAGATTAAGAGTCACTTATGGTTTCTAACAACTAGTGTTTTTCAAAAGTAAGAATATTTAGAACCTAAGAAAGCCTGAAAACATTCTAAGGATAAGTATTTTGATTCTTATTTTACACATAAGGAAACTAAACCTTGGAGAGTTTGCAAAGCTTGTTCAAGGTCATAAAGCTAGTAAGATTTAAAATTGAGACAAGAACTCGACTTTGCTCACCTAGCTCTATCCACTGAATGATACAGGTACCATAGTCTTACCAATCAAGATTTATTTTAAGGCACTGTGAGAGAAAAATAAAGGCACTCTGTAATTCTGATCATCTAAAGTTGAAACCAAATATTTTCTAAAAGTTATATACTCTAAAGAAGAAATGTAGCACCTCACTAAAAAGGTATTTAGTAGATTCAGCATGTTTCATAATATACAGTTTTGTTTCATGAAATGACACCTGAGGTCTTCTGTCTAGAGTCTAGAAGAAAAAAGCCATTTCATTTTCTTCTTAAATAAAATACAATGTACAGTATTATCAAGTGATTATTTTGAATATGTTTTTACAAAGACAGAAAACAATGAGGCTATCTTTACATTTTCCCATTTGGGAACAGGAATAAAAACATAATGAGACTATTTACCAATGAGTTTACAGGAGGGTATCAAGCCTTTGTTATGACAGTTACTGTATTAGCCAGCAAGACATGTTATTAGTTGCCATATAACTATCTAATATATTTTAGGTCACATCAATCAAACCATTGAAACTTGAAAGACATGCACTCATTTTACCATAAAATGGTGTAAATTAAGATACAATTTGGATAATGTGTTAAATTATTCTTCATTAAATTAAGGAAAGCAAGGAAGAGATATAAAATGATAAATACATACTTATATAAAAGGGAATTCTAACTTTTATAACAATGTAGGAAAATGTAAAATAAAAATACAACATAGTCCCTTATGAACTGACCTAACATTACTGAAATGTAAAGAAAATAAACTGTATTAGACTAACAAAATGTGTAAGTGCCTATACACAAATACGTATGAGTATATAATATGCATACAATGATGCATGTATGTGTTTCATGAATAATTAAATTAGGGAAAGCCCTATGTTATACTGGAAAATACTAATAGAAGTACATAATTCTGTGAAATAAATATATAAGCATATACAAGATTTACATATACCACTTGAACAGGTTTAGAATTATACATTTTATATTATCTAGTATCACTGTTAATTATTCAAACCCCTCATAATCCCTGTATTGTAAGAGTCTCTAATAAAATTAATTACTTACATAATATCTTAAAACAATTTTCATGTTTTAGACATACATTTATTCTGCATATACTGAGGAAAGATCATGATTGTGTGTGCTACAGAAACAGCAGAAGCAGATTTTTAGAATTCAGTAAACATTAAACTCCTTTCCACTGTAGTTTGAACTATGAAATATAACTCTCCCACCATGATGGCCTATTAGGAGAGTTATCCAAGCATGAAGGGGAAATTCTGTCAAAGCATGGGCTTGAGTCTTTGCTTGGTATGTCCTTTATTTTAAGTTGTAGAGTATGTGTGTCTCTGTAATGCATCTTAATAAGCAGCACCCTTATCCCTTTCTTCGTGATTTCATAAATTGTTAGTGGCTTAACCTATAAAACCAACTATCCAGGGCTTATTCTAATAATTCTACTAGTAACACTGACCAGAATGGTAAAAGAGCAGAACAACAGATACATAAAGTAGATAAAGTCTTAGAAAACACAGTAAGATTAGTTTTCACTAACTAGGCACTGAAATGACACAAGAAAGACACTGAAACAATATTACACACACACACCTTTAGAAAAAAAATGCTAAAACATTCTGACATTGAGTATTGTTATGTCCATAGTATTTGACTTTTTAAATTTAAACTGAATTAAAATATACTGCATTATTAGTTTCAGAGGCAGAGTTTAGTGATTCATCAGTTGCATATGACATCCAGTGCTCATTACGTCAAGTGCCCTCCTTAATACTCATCACCCAGTTACCCAATCCCTTCACATAGCATTTGACTCTTAATCTCTGCATGTTTTAAGTCAGAAAAATAAATGACTTTCCCTGAAAATCTCACTGTGAGTTTACAGGTGCTTTTTAGCGTGCCATAACTTTGAACTTGTTACACTAAATATCGAGACATAAATACTAAGTAATTGTTTAATTTTTTTCAGATAAATTGGTACTAGATAAAAGTCTTAAGTTTTAACTTCAAACTATAATATTAGTATAGGCTTTGGTACTTTTATGCTAACAAGATTCATTTAAGCTTAAGAACTGTCTTAGAATTTTCTTGTATTTTTATGCATTTCTAATTAGTATTGTCAGGAAATGTAGATTACCAAAACAAAATAAACATTTTGCAAAACACAAAAAGTTATATAAAACAGGAATAATATGTTCCATTTCTATGATTTCTGGGCAGGCAAATGTTGCTAACTTTGGGAGGCTCATGCTTTTCAAGTCCATAAAAACAAGATGTTCAACCCATAGGGAAGTTACTACTTTCCCAATTTTTCATATTACTCATCCAAAGAGAAATAAAGGCTGAAGGACAGAGAAAACTGATGGCATGATTAAAAACATGAATAAAATGAAAGTTGGAGAATTCAACTTATTTTGACAAACCTTAGGGTTTTGAAACAAATTGTATATTATATTAAGTACTAATCAGAAATGACGGGAAATAAAGAATATTTAATGAGATTTCTTCTTTCCTTTACCAACGGAGTTCACAGTTCAACAAGAAAAAAAGACATGTAATCAGATTTATAAAACAATATGACAAATGTCATATGCAAGTATGGAGAGGAAAACCAATGAGAAAATATTTGGGGGACTCCATGAACTATATCTACCGTTATATCTACAGAAAAGAAATGAGGCTGAAAAGCGTGGTAGAGGTTAGAACATGAAGGAGATCCTGTGCTATGGACCCTGATGTTTATTGTGACATGAGTCCCAAGTTCCTCGATTGATCTAACTTTAAGTTTTGCTAAGTATTCTGTAAATATTTAATAACTAATTTACACTGGTTGGTACTGGCTCTCACCCATGGATCCTTATTTCCCTGTGCATTTTATTTTTGACATGAACTTTGAAACATTTAAAGCTTTAGTTACAGTTAAATTATCTCAAGAGTGATTTAAATTTGTTTTTGCTGGGAGCCTGGGAAGCACTGCCAACCTAGAACCACTTCACTTCAAACTACACCTGTAGCTTGAAGCGTATTGTTACGTTGTTTCTGCAGTGACACACGCAATGGGAGCGGGAGCTGCAAGCAAATGTGAGACCTGGTTGGGTGCACAAATTCTCAGTGAACTCTCTTCTCCCCTCCACCCAACGCCAACATGGAGACAAATCAGTTTCCTGGTCATCTCCTTCTGTAAAGTGTTGTGGGAGTGAATCATGAAGCATGTTACCTCTTTGATGTCACATTATACATCTCAGATCAGATAGAAATTCTTGTTTCTTTTCTTCTTTTTCTGCCCCCCTAGTCCCCCATGTTGCATCTCCACTTT